>JAJPUD010032724.1:0-11759 GCA_023553655.1 Myrmecobius fasciatus
GCCAGGCACTGTGCTAAGTGCTAAAATAAAATACAAGCAAAAAAAAAATGATAGTCCCTTCCTTTGAGGAGCCTACATGGGGAAGGGAGAGACCACACAAAAAAGGGGAGCTGAAAATGGAGCTTGTGTTTGCTGAATACCTGATTTTGAAGTCCAGAAATCCAGAAACAGGTCCAATGGGAGAAGGGGGGAATGAAGGCTTGGGACTTGTTGCAATATGGAATCCCAAGAAAGGATTCACAAAGTGGGAAAAGGCTGAATTGAATTGAATTGATTCTATTTTATTGAATATTCACTCATGTTATTATTTAATTTTTCATGTATTTATGCTCTGTCTTCCAACCAGATTGTAAGCTGGCTCCTCGAGGATAGGGACCATACCTTGTTCTTCTTTTGTATTGCTGTAGTACCTAGTACACTACCTCATACATAGTAGTCATTCAATAAATTTATTTGTTGATAGTAATAGCAGCCAATTTTTTAATATAAGGACTCCCTGTGATGATGAAATGACCCTAAATTCTGAAAGGTTGTGTCAGTGGTGCACATCCCAGGTAGATTCTACTAAGCTAACAAGCTCATTAGAGGTTGTTGTCCTTTGTTCTTGAAGGGGTCCATGACATCAGGGAGATGCTGCCATGACATGCAAGTGAATTGGATTTAAGTGAGAGAGGGCTGGGCAAGGTCACCTGCCTTGCTTTTCCCTCTGGAACCATCTGGGTCCAATGGCCAGATATAAATTAGGACAATTGAAAATGACCCTAGATGTGGTGGAAGACATTGGCTTTTTTAAACTAAGGTCTTTAACAGGTCTCAGTTTGACTGAGGCAATACCTAATCAGTGATTAAGAAGAAAGGTCATCAGGTATAGATGTGGCAATGTACTAGCTAATTCTGGGCAAACTCATCCCCAGGTTAACCGCAGGAAATCTTGATACTGTCTTCTAAGGCATGAGGAAGTTGTATGTCACAAGAAATTCATAAGCTGGTGAAAGCATGGGTCTTTTGAAGTAAGTTTTATCCTAATATAATATGAAAGTTATATTCTTTGTCCCTCAGTAGAATTGTTAACTAATTTAATAATGACAGAGAAATAAGCTCCAGTCATACACTTAAGCAGAATTTCCATCTGTGTAACAGTGTGACAATTTCCTTTTATTTATTTTTGACTTTTTGGAATGTACTATTAATGAAATAATTACACAGTGATCATAAAATAATTCCATAGGTCTAACTGAAGTCTGTGCATCTTTATTATTTCTAAGACATTACCACCTAATGAGTACCATCATGTGGAAACAAATTCTTACTTATGAATGGCTACTGCATTCAAAACCCAGTATACAATTGAATCAAAGTACTTAACCAACATGAAAGAGAACCTTAGATCTTACTTATCACCTAGCAAAAATACCTACTAGAAAGTCCTCAACTATTTCAAATCCCAGAAATGATTTACCAAGTGGAACAAACATTTTGGTGTAAATGATTTCTTCTGTGTGTTTTAAACTCATAAATTAAGGAACTGTAGTAGACAAAATATGCCTTAATTTCAGCAAAGCATTTGATATTATGTCTCATATTATTCTTATAAACAAGATGGAAAGATGTAGAGTGGATGATGATAGACTGAAAAATTCTTTGATGGGTGAATGACACCTGGAAGGAAGGGTTCCAGTAGAATATTTCAGGAGTGTGTAGTTGGCCCAGGGTTGACATTTTTATCAGTGACTTGAATGAAAGCATAAGTGACAAGACACCCTTACTAGATTTGCAAATATCACAAAGATGGGAGGGATAGCTGACACACTGAAAGATAAATTTGGGATTCAAAAAGACTTTTACAATCTTGAACTTTAAGCTAAATGTAATAAGATGAAATGTAATGGGGGTAAATGTGAAATCTTACACGAGTTTAAAAAAATCAACTTTACAAGTACCATATGGACAGATAGGAGCTTACATGAAGATGTTGGTGGGTGATGTCTAAGGGATGTTTCAGGAGGACTAGCACCTCTGGTGCTTACTGAATCCTCTCTAGGGCTGCTCATTCACATTAATGTCCATATTTTTTACCTAGCTCTCCTCTCTGGTTTGAAGAAGCTGTAGTGGAGTGGCCAGATCTCATAAATCACTACATTGAGGCAGGTGGGCTAAACCCTATTGAGAGTAACCCACAGACCTCAAACTTATGGGAGAAGCAAGGGATTGTCTCCCCCAAGCATGTGAAGACTTCCCCTTGAATGGGCAGATGAGAACAGTTTGTCCAATGGCCTTGAAGGTAGTTGAAGCAGATGCTGTGGAGTGCTTAGAGATTGGTCAGACATAGGAGACACTCAGGTCATCCACTGCATCCTGCACCACCACCAGTCATTTTGGCTTTCTGTTTAGCTATTGGAATTCAGTCACTCTGGAAGAGAGAGTGAGACTGAAGACTTTATGCAATACAGTCTTACTTAAATCCAGGTCACTTGCAATTCAGGACATCCCTTTGTGATCTTATTGGTCCTCTTCAAGAACAAAGGATGAACGACAACATGAAGCTGATCTGAGACATCATGAGTCAACAGGGTGATTTGCAGTCTTAAGACTACATTAGGAGACATAGAATGTTCAGGACTAATGCAGTGACAGACCATGTCAAGAGCATTACATTTAGTTCTCTGCACCATATTTTAGGAAGAACATTGCTAAGCTCCCAAGTATCCAGATGAGGGCAACTAAATGACAAAAGACCTCAAATTCCCACTAATATGAGGAAGGATTGCTTGAAGGAACTAAGGATGTTTAGCCTAGGGAAGAGAAGACTTAAGGAGAGGATTACTATGGTTGCCATATAGAAGAGGTAATAGACTTTTTCTGCTTAGAATCAGCCCAGGGAGTAAAACTCAAAGAAATGGGTAGAAGACTGAAAGATGTGACCTGAAGGTTAAAATGTAAGAAAAAAATTAAACTATTTCAGCTATTCAAGGAATAGCAAGTTGAACATAATAAAATTTTACAGTTTCATGTGTGCAGTCATCTTTTTAAATCTAAACTATGTTATGGAAAAGCTTGTTTTGTTCCATAAATTAAAAATAAAATAAAGAAAAATTAAAGAAAAAACTCAATGAGCTACTTTGTGTGTATACATTTACACATACACACTCATTCTCTGTCTTTCTGTTTCTCTCTGTCTCTGTTTCTGTCTGTCTCTATCTGCCTCTTCTGTCTCTGTCTCTGTCTCTCTCTCTTAATGGGTTTTGCTGTAGAGAGAGTTCTTTTTCGAATATAGGCTGAATAAAGCCTCTGGAGTTCCTTCCAAATCTGATATTCCATCTGAACTCTGAGATCGCTGATATTCTATGCGTGTGTGTGTGTACCTGTTGGGACCACCCACAATTCTACAGGTCTAGAGCCATGTGAGCTCCTTGAGAATAGGAACTGTTTTTTAGCTTTCTTTTTATCTCCAGGAAATAACTGGGCAAACTCATCCCCAGATTAACCACAGGAAATCTTGATACTGTCTTCTAAGGCATGAAGAAGTTGTATGTCACAAGAAATTCATAAGCTGGTGAAAGCATGGGTGCTAACATGGTGCTAACACATAGTACTCACTTGATAAATGTCAACTGACTGGCTAACAATAATTTATAGACTACTGGCCAGAAGCCACCCCAATAAAATCAGAAGTCTGGCTTCTTCCTCCTTCTATATGCACAACTACATATTCACACACACACACACACACACACACACACACACACACACAGAGCTGACTAATTTTACAGGAAAATTTAAGGTGAAAAAACAACATGATATGGAAATTAGTTTCCATAGAAGATATCACATTGAACTGGAATGGTCAGAGAAAAGTTCAGGAAGGAGGTGGACCTTGAGCTTAGCCCTAAAAACTGGGTAGAATTTCAATTGCCAGAGAGTAGGGTGGTAGCTATTCTAGGGAGAAAGTACATGGAGACTGATGAATGACCCAGAATGGAGGCAGAATAAGATACATCTCAAATGTAGCCAGACACCAGTTTGCCTGAAATCAAGAGTTCATGTAAAGCAGGGGTGGGGAACCTTTTTTCTGCCATGGGCCATTTGGATATTTATATCATCATTCCCAGGCCCTACAAAATTATCAACTTAAAGAACTAAGCAGTGGGAGGGTGTTTTACATGCTTTCAACTCATCATCATCATCTGTGTTTGCTTTAGCAAATGATTTTGCCTTCCTTCTCTGGTCTAAGGAGCCTGAAGTTCCCTACCCTTGATGTAAAGGGATCATTGGAAAAATGGCTGGAAAACTAGTTTGAAGCTAGAACCTTTGGATCCTAGCTTGAATTTTCAGGTAGAGGAGTTTGCAATTGACTTCTGCCTCCTAAAGTCAAAAGAAATCAAAGTATTATCATATCTCAGAACAGCAATAGTTCATTGCCTGTGATTTATAGAAGAGGAAGTTGAAGGAAGTGTGAAGTAGTGTCCCTGACTAGAAAGTTTTCACCTTTTTCTTGATAAGGCACATGTATAATTTCACAATCTACTTCTGCCAGAATTTTTCAGTTGTTTGAGAAATGTGGCTTCAGAGTTGCTAATTTTCATGTCTTGCACATTATGAATTGCACATTGATTGAATTACTGATTTCTTCCACCTGTGCAACCTTGGGCAAAATCTCTTAAGTTTTCTGAGTCTTAGCTTCTTCATTTGTAAAATGAGGGTTTGGAAGATCCCTTGCAGCCTTGTATCCTCCTACATCTGTACTCATTGAGCTTCCTCTTATGGCAGATGACATGCAGTGGATATGTATTACTTAAAACTTTATATTTTTGCCTGTCCCATTATTGATATCTCCTTTATCATGTTTATCAACTAAATTCTGATATGAAAATGATAATGGCCAAGATTAGTAATTTTAGAAAACCAGTTTTGATTGATGCCATGTAACTGAAGAACTACATATATATCTATAGCTATAAAATATATGTCCAAACATGTGGGTATATGTATCTATGTATATAGATACATATACACACATATACATGAGAAATATTTATTTGCATATACACATTCTGCTACAGGACATCTACTCCTTCTTTAATTTCTTCTCTCTTTTCCAGAATTTTATTTCTCCTTTATTTTTTCTTAAAAAAATCTTTTTTTATGTTATCATTAAACTTATTAAAACTTGAAATATTTCCCTTTCCTCATTTCTCTCTTGAAAAATTGGCATGTATCTAGGACTGAAAGGGCTCTGAGAAGCCAGCTGGTTTAACTCTCTCCTTTTATAATAAGAAGCTGAAAGAAGCATCAAAGGTAGAATTTCAACTCTGGTCCCTGATTCTAGAATCAAAGGCTTTTCCACTGTTCCGTGCTGTCTCCAAAATACCCACCTACCCTACTTGGGGCATTTTAAGAATTCTAAATAACTTATTCCACTTTTGTTCTTCTGCCTTAAGCCTGCCTCCATTTAAAAAAAAAAATTAGACCTTTGATTATAGTGTATAGGAAACTTCTTCTTTTTTTTTTTGCTTTTTGCTGAGGCAATTGAGGTAAATGACTTACCCAGGGTCACACAGCTAGGGAATATTAAGTGTCTGAGATCAGATTTGAACTCAGGTCTTCCTGACTTCAGGGATGGTGCTCTATCCACTGCATCACCTCGATGTCCTGTATAGGAAACTACTACTGAGATAATAATAATAATCATGATGACAGCTGAGACTTATTTAATGCTCATTATATACCAGGAATTGTGCTAATTGATTTACAATTAATCTCATTTGATCCTTACAACAACCCTGGGATATAAGCGTTATTGTTACCTCCATTTTACAGATGGGGAAACTGAGGCAAATAAGGTTTAAGTGTTGGCCCCAAGATCATACAGCTAGTAAGTGTCTGAGGCTGGATTCTGAGTCCTTCCTGACTCCAGGCTCAGTACTCTATCCTGGGGACTGAAATGATGTGACTTGTCAAGGGTCACAGAACCAGTGTTGTTTAGAGGAAGGTCCTGCTCTCTATCTACTGTAGGATGCTTGGAAACATTTTCTACCAATTACTTTGTATCACTAATAAAAGAAGTATTAATGTTTAAAAGTAATAATATGCTTAAATTTTATGAAAAAGTAAATTTTCAAAGGATATGTGTACATTTTTTTTGTCCTTAAAGCACCAGATATTTTTCTTGTTTTTTTAAATATTACTCTACAATAAAGAATTTTTACTAATTCAGATTAGACTCTCTGCATTCCTTCTCCCTCCTTCTTTCGGTTCATTTTTCTAATTCTTCTACATAATAGTTGTCCCTTTCTCTTATACAACTGTGTAGCCTTGGTGTATTTTTTGTTATTTTCAGATATATCTGACTGGCGACTACTTGTGGGGTTTTCTTGATAAATACATTGGAATAGTTTGTCATCCCTCTCCAGCTCATTTTACAGATAACAAAATTGAGGCAAATAGGGCTTGGCCAGGGTCACATGACTCATAAGTGTCTGAGGCTGTATTTGAACTTGGGACTCTAACCCACCAGACCACCTGGCTGCCCCCTCTGTATGGTATGTTTGTTCTCCAAAAAAAGGACTTTGGAAATAGCATCAGTCCTCCTGTAGGCAAGTGGAAGCTAAAGCCAGCACACACCTGAGTTAGCCAGTTTCTCTCTTAGAATTCCCTATTTTCTATGTGGAATGCATGCAGACAAATGTTCCATACTAGCCCTTCTGCACCCCTCCTCCCCCTTTTTTTTCCCCAATAAAGTAGCCACGTTTTCTCATCTGTTTTTTGCTTTCTTAGTTCAGGGAGAGAGGAAAATAAAAGGTTAAAATTCTAAAAGCCAAAACAGATTTAGAGTCTTAATCCATACCATATATGTGTATACACACAATAAATCTCACTTCTGGGTTGAGCATACATATACTCTCTTTGAGTCCTTTTTCACAGCTGCACTGTAATCCTTGGTTGTTGAAAGCACAGATAGAAGCTGAGATCAACTCTCAGCACGTTGATTAACAATTTATTTAGAAAATGCCATTTAGTTCTAACATGGAACCAAGGCTTTTCCTGTGTGCACTGAATTAATTTTTAATATATGATCCATTCCATTTCAGCTGTATTATTTATTTATTTGTTTTGGCGACCCAATTGGGATTAAGTTACTTGTTAGTCTCACAGCTAGTATCAAGTATCTGAGGCTGAATTTGAATTCAGGTCCTTCTGACTCCAGGCTCTATCAATGACACTATCTAGCTGTCTCTTTAGTTGTATATTGGATGGTTCTCTGAATGTACATATTACTTTCTGGGAATAAATTTTAAGCATTTGGGGAGAAGAGTAGTAGATTACATGAGAAAATGAAGACCTAGAAAAAATAAATTTATAGTATAAAAATTGCTAAAATAATAATTATTATATATAATAGTAATAATGGTTCATAGGCTCAATAGATTGAAATTTATGGGTCCTTGAAGGCCCAATATTCCAATCCCCTTATTTGACAGATAAGGAAACTGAGGCCTGGGGAGATTAAGGCTCTTGTTCCAAGTAGTAAACACCAGAAGTGGGATTTAAACTTAAGTCCTCTGATTCCAAAACCAGCATTCTTCCCCCTCTTAGTGTTTTGCAGAAATGCTTCCCCA
Organism: Myrmecobius fasciatus; assembly: GCA_023553655.1. Lineage (NCBI taxonomy): Eukaryota > Metazoa > Chordata > Mammalia > Dasyuromorphia > Myrmecobiidae > Myrmecobius > Myrmecobius fasciatus. The sequence continues at coordinate 7,617 of JAJPUD010032724.1, forward strand.
AGTACCAGCCATACTGCTGAGATATCCCTTACTCACTAGGAGAATCTGAACAGTAAGTTACACTATATCTTTGCAAGAGGGATAGCTCACCTATTTGGCATATATTACATAATTAGCTATGTGGGAAATATTTGTCATGATGTTAATAAGGTCTTTGATCCTTCTCTGTGTAATATGCTATGCTACACAACTGTGCAAAAACAAAGACAGAAAAATGGCTTCAGACAAGAAAAATGAGAAAATATGGCTACCTTTCTACACAAAAAAAGATTATTATGGAACAACTGTATGCATGCATGTATGAACATTGACACCAGAAAAGCTGAGCAGACATGGTTTAGATCTTTGGTGGCAAAGCTCTTAACTAAAGATGGCCTTTTCTTTCCTTAATCTAATGTCCTTTATTCTTTTTTATTTCTCTACAACTTTTGGAAGTGTTGACAGTGCCTTCCTCCTAGATCTTCTAGTCTTTCTGGGTTTTCATGATATAATTTTTTCCTTCTGTTATTCTTTGTACCATATGAACTGTTTCTTGATCTCTTTTGCAGGCTCATTAACTACATTCTGTTCCCTTTACTTGGATGGATCTCAGGATTATGTACTGGGCACACTTCTAATTTGGCTCTAGGCTTTCTTCTCAGCCTCCATGGATTTAACTATCATGTCTAAGCAGATGACTCTGAAATATTCTTAGCAAGCTAGCCCTTGTCTGCCTTCTGATAGTTTATGAATGCTTTTTAGCTATCTCCACCAAAACATCTCCTATTGGGCATCTCAAACCCAAGATGGTTTCCTCTTCCTTGGAAGTCTTTAAGGAGAGGCTAAAAAATCATTGTTGGGTATTTTATAGTGGAATTTCTGCTTACATATAATTGATTTCTCTATGATAACAGAACTTATCTGTCCCCCAACCCCTCCATCCCTTATCCCTATCTTTGTCAAGTTCACTATCATCCTTCAAGTCACTCAGGCTCACAAGTTGAGTCACCTTTTAGTTATCACTTTCATTGATCCCATCTAATTAGTTACCAAACATTATTGATTGTAGGACTAAACCATTTCTTGCAACTATCTCTTTCTCTCTAACCCTACAACTCAATTCAGACCCCAGCTGCCTTTCACTTGGACTTTTATGTTAGTCCCCAAATCGAGTCTCCCCTTCTCTAAAGCATCCTCCGAACTGCTGTCAACTCTACATTTTTAATTCCTAGATCTGATCTGGTCACTCCTCCACTCAGAAAGCTTCTGGGACTCTATGTTGCCTCTAGGATAAAATGCAAAGTCCTATACAAACTTCTTTGCTGGTCATTAAAATCTTCATAATCTTGCCCCTATCTTTCCAGATGAGTTCAACATTACAGCCCCCCTTGTAATGTCTCCTCTGCCTTCCAGCCAACTGGCCTCCTTGCTGTCCTGTACCCATCCCTGCCATCTTGTATCTTTGTACCTCTGCAGGGGTTGTTCTTCCGTGCCAGGAATGTTCTCCCTTTTCATCTTGGAATCCCTAACTACTTTCACAGCTCAGCTCGTGCCACCTCCTACAAGATTTCCCTATCCTGAAATGACTTTGTGTCTACTTTCTATCTATTTCGTATTTACATAACTGGCATTTAGTAATAGCTTGCATTTATATAGCACTTCATGGCTTGTGAAGTACTTTGCAAAATATGATCTTAGTTGATCCTCACAACCCTGGGATATAGGTATTATTATCATTCCTCCCATTTTACAGACAAGGAAACTGAGGCTGAGAGGTCAAAGACTTGATCAGGGCCATACAATGAAGTAGAATTAAAATAAGATCTTCCTACCTCCGAGTCCTGCCCTCTATCTACTTTATCTCCTGGTTGACACAAATATGGCTATTATAGGAGGCAGTATGGCATAATGAATAGAGAGCTAGCCTGGCAGTCAGAAATAACTATGTTCATCTTGTGCCTTTGAAATGCACTGCCTGTGTAGGCTGAAGTAAGTTATTTGATGTCTCAGTGACCCAGTCAACTAAATCTTAAAGATCAGAAGTTGAAGATCCTGTCCTGATCATTACTGGTGAGGAGAAGTGATTGCTTGGAAATTCTAACTATGAAATCTCAAATCCAGTTAAAATAATGTTGTATTATTTTTCTTCTTCCACATTTTCCTCTAATAGGATATAAGTTCCTGGAGACCAGGAATTATTTCAATTTTGTTTTTGTTTCTCTGATACAATGTTTAGTAAATAGTAGGTACTTGACAAATCTCTGAATTGAACCATGACTTTAGAACCATCACTGCTTCTTGTAAAGAGACAAATGGAGATTAAGCAGGAAAATCTAGTGGATGGTCAATTAATGGTTTAGTGAATGCAGCTAACCGCTATCTGGGATCCTTTCCCTTTGGGATTAAATTTCAGGAAGAAGAATAAAGGTTAGCCATAAGGAAGGATTTCCTAACTCAAAGTTATCTTACATACTCAAAAACAGTTTTTCTAGGAGACTATAGAATATCCTTCCCTGCTGTGGATGAAGGACAGATTGGTTATATTTCCATTAAATAGGTTTTTGATACGGATGCCTCTAGTGACAGGGAGATTGAATTGAAAGACTTTTGCCAGCTTTGAAATCCTATTATTTATGAATTACATTTTTTTCCTTATTAACCTTTCCTTTCCCTTACCACTACCAATAAACCATCCCTTGTAACAAAAAAAAATAAAAAGGAGGGGAAAAGACATTCAGAAAAACCAACTGTATATCTATTGTCTCAAAGTGTATGCAGTATTCTACACCCATAGTTTCCTCCCCATGAAAAGAAGGCAGGAAAATATATTTTCTCATTTCTTCTTCTGGGCCAAGCCTCTTGGTCATTATAATTACAGTTTTTTTCCTTTTCTTTTTTTTTTTTGAATGTGTTTCTTTAAAGAATGTCAGAATTCATTTATCTTCTACTTTTCCCATGATCTCATGGGGATAATTCTAAAGTAAAATTGGGGCAGTTTTCACATTTGATGGTGTACTGAATCTGAAAGCTTTTTTGGCCATTATAAAGTCTGAATGAATCTATGTTTATGAAAGCACTAACTTTTGACTTTGTTGAAAGAGGTATCAGAACTGCAGGCTCCCTAAAGGGTTCCTATTATCTAGAAGTCAACCGATACATGAACTTTCTCAGATTTTTATTAAATTCTTTTTTGGAGCTTACCCAAATTTGGTACACCCTTTTGAAATCTTGATTTCACCTAGCTACTCAAAAGATGGTCAGGCTCCACACTGGAAGGGTGATACCATTGGAAGGAGGATGGGGAAAGTCTTGCTCAAGCTTCAGGGGATTCAAAATTCCTGTTTGAGGACAGAAACCCTTAATTTATCTTGTGACCTCCTCCTGCAGAGAACCAGCTGTTTCTTAATATGATTTTTGGTGCTAGGGCAGATGTGACCAGACTTATTTGATATTGGCTTGCTGGGGAATAGGCACCAGGTGCAAGATCAGATATCATCTCTACCAGACTCTGAATGCCCTCTTTAAGATACACATCGTTGAGAGATCAGGAAAGTGCAGAGAAACCCCTGACTCTCCCAGCAGGAAGTGTTCTCTTTTCTAACCTCTTCTACCCTTATGCTTAACACTTTTCTGCAGACTTGACTGATAATTCCTCTCAGTACCAGGTACCCTTTTGCAGACTGCAGGACCTAATTACCAACTATTGACATTTCTATTGCCCTGATTCAAGGCTCCAGGTGCCCCATTTTTTTTTCATCTTGGAAATGTTTTTCTTCCCCATCCCCCAAGTTGTTTATTCAAGAAGAAAATCTTGAGTTTCTTTGCAGATTTCCTTTCTTTTCCTTTGGCCGATAGCTCCCAATTCCATAATTTTCGAGTGTATCAGTGAGGCCAGCAAATGCAGATTTTCCCAGCAAATTTTCCCCTGAAGGGGAAAATTCAAGGGACTGAGACATTAAATTTGTTTGGATTAAATTTGATTTCAAGATCTTAAGTGGGAGGCACATGTTCTTTTTTCTTTCCTTGCCTGATGCTGTGTTTATTGGTATTCGGTAATGCCTTTTTTCTCTGCTCCTTCTCTTTTTTCTTCCTTTTCTTCCACCCTCCTTCCCTCCCTTTCTTCTTCTTCTTCTTCTTCTTCTTCTTCTTCTTCTTCTTCTTCTT
>JAJPUD010032725.1:0-11758 GCA_023553655.1 Myrmecobius fasciatus
CGGCGGCGGCGGCGTGGGAGGCGGAGCGCAGGGAAGGAGGCGGAGCCATAGCCTTCGCCGCCGTCTCCGCCGCCGCCGCTGCGTATCCCTGGCGCTCGCTCGGGCCGCCGGGGGCGGGGACTGGGGGACGCGGCTTCCCCGGCTCAGGAAGTCCCAGGGACCAGAGCCGGGGCAGCAGCTGGGCGCGGAGCCGAGGAGCAGGAAGCGGCGGCGAAGCCGGAGCGGGGCGGCAAGGCCACCATGGAGACCCGCTACAACCTCAAGAGCCCAGGTAGGGAAGGGAGCGGCCGCCCCCTCCCATCTCCTAGCACGCATGCGCGGACCGACAGACGGACTGACTGACTGGCAGCTAGGGAGGCCTTGGGCCGCCGCCCCTTCACCTGTCAGGGTTTGAGAGCCCTCTTCCCTACTGTCTTCGATGTTTGGACCGGGCTGAGCGAGACCGCCCGGAGCGAGCTTGGGCCCAGGGAGCCGTCCGCTTGTCCGGTGGCCGGCCCAATTCGAGCTCTGGGAGAGAGGGCCCAGCTCCGAATCGGGCTCCTGCCCACGCCCTGCCCCCACCTTGCGACCTGGGCCTCAGCCCACTCCCCACCCCCATTCTCCTTCCTCCCCCCTCATTCTTCTTAAAGGGGCGGCATCCTAAGAGCAGCTGGAGACTGCGGGACCTCCTGCCAGCTGTCCGTGCGGTCTCTTCAGGATGCTACCCCTAGACTGGATACTTCTCCGGCAACTTCGCTGACCCGGGGTCGGGGGTGCTGGTGTGTCTGCATACCTGAAGACTAGGTGTCTGTGGGAAAGTAAAACTGAGGAGGGGTCTGTAGAGTTGTTTCTGGGGCAGACCGTCCCCTCTCCCCCTCAGCACCTGAGAAATGCCCGGAGAGGTGCAAAGGAGAGCTCCCGGAGAAGTCAGAGGACCTGGGTTCAGATTTGGGCCTCTGTGACCTTCGGTAACTCCCTTATTCTTTTTGGGCCTTATTTTCTCCCGCTATAAGGGCACTTCGCTAGGGGACTCCAAAAGTCACTTCCATCCCTAAAACTGTGATTCTATGAAAATGTGGATCCTTTAGTTCAGTATGACCTTGGGGGGCCCATCCTTTCTGAGATTTTTTTCTCATCTAAAACAGGGGAGTTGGCCCTGGCCCACATCAAGTATTCTTAACCTGGAGTCACATGAGTATTTTTTTTTGGGGGGGGGAAGAGCGAGACTTAGGAACTTGGATAGAGAAATTAATTATGTCTTGTTTCACAATTTTTTAAACTAAATTTCATAGTGTTTTCTTTTAATTATTTAAAAGGAGTCATTAACAGAAAAGAGTTAAGAACTCTTGTTTTTAGAGTCCTTTTCATCTTTTGGTCTTAGGTTATTAGAGAGTTCACCACGGAACCTGAAAGCTTTTACTTCATTTTTTGATTAATTATCATTGGGTATTTGCCTTACAATCCTATCTATGAAGTGAGTGGTATGAATATACATATTATAACAATATGAATCCTAAAGTCCCTTCTAACACTTTGTAGGTCATCAATATGCAACTTCATATATGTGTACATTTTACATATCTATATGTATTTATACTTACCTACTTACCCATCCACCTACCTGCCTATCCTTGGAGTCAAGGATAAATGCGTCCCTGAGATGCTGTGATCATGTACATGCTGTGTGATCTTATAGGATCTTCTTGTAGGATGAGTCACCTCATCTCAGATAATCCAAATTGCAGAGCAGATGCTTATTTGCAATGGGAGAGGGAATTTCCTCTTCTGGAGTTCCCTATCTTCAGGAAACCATAACCCCAGACTGTCTATTGACTCCCAAACATATATATATATCCCTAGCCAATATTTAGGTGGAGGAGAGGAGTAGAAGGTAGTTGGGACCAGTAATTCTTGGGGTAGGGAACTTTTGATGAGGAAACTTTATATTGATAAGAATCTATGAACAAACACTTATTAACTATCTATTATGTATACCAGGCACTGGGAAGCACAAAGCCAAGATAAACAATGAAGTTTACGTTTTATCAGCATAGCGACCATAATAATTATTCACATATAGTGTTTTGAAGTTTTCTAAATATTTTATTTATACGTTGTGTCATTTAATCCTCACATTTACTCTTGTTAGGTGTGGTCATTATCCCCATTTTATAGATGAGGACACTGAGGTTCAGAGAAGTTAGGTTATTTTTCCAGGGTCAAACATGTATTGTATCTCAAAGTCTGTGCTTGAATCTAGTCTTCCTGACTATAAGGCAGGGTTTCTAATATGTCAGTATAAATACCTTTTAACTGATGAAGGAGGAGAGGCCCAGAGAAATGAAATCCCTTATTAGTTAGTACCTGACCAGATACAGTAATCCAGGACTCTGAACTTCTAAATCTAAAACTATTTCCACTGTCTAGTACCTCTTTTGTTAACTACGTAGTTGTCTGTATATATTCTCTTTATCAGGGGAGAAGGAATTCAAAACAGAAACCTTGATGCCACCACTCCAGTCATTTCTATATATACATATAAATATGGGCATATATACAGTAGAACACTGATTATAAAGGGAGCTAATGCCTATGAAATAGCTGTGCACTCATAAGCATCTTTTGATTGACCGCTAGGCCCTGGACTGTTAAACTAGTGCATTGGCAAAATTTGTGAAATGGAAAAAAAAAAGTTTAAGTTTTAACTGAAATCTTTGGGAAATAACTAATGGTTTAACCAGCTGTTATTCCCTTCTCCACCCTCACCTTTCTTCCCCCCTCCCCCCCCAATCTGGTGCTAGAAAAACCAGTAATCTTTATTCCACGAACTTGGGGTAAAATAGTGCCATATCTGATATTTTTTCTTTTCTCCTTAATATACAGAACATTAAAAAAAAAATGTCATTGAACCTTAGATTGAATAGGACTTTTTAAGTTCTTTGGTGAAATTTAGATGAGATTTGGATGGAATAATAAAATATAACATTATGTAGTGGAAGGAACATTACTGTTAGTCTGCTAGAGATTTGTTCATATTTGAGGTGGGTTACTCATCTAGTCAATTGCAAATACAGGAGATTTTCATTTTATTTATTTATTTTGGCATATTTACTAGAAAGTCAGGGTATTGGTTTGAATCATAGGATCCCAGGATCAAAAAGCTGAACAGGAGCTTAGAAAACATCTTCTTTAACTTTTTTTTTTTTGAGAAGGGCTGGTCTAGAAAGTTTGTGCCTTATCCATGATCTCCTAGAAAAGTAAATAAAGTTAGGATTTTAATCTTCTAATATAAAGTTAATGCCCTTTCTACTATTTCTGGCTGCCTTTTAATTATTCCATTCAACATTTATTAAACAATTACAAAATGAAAGCAGTTCTTGCCTTTAGGGAACTTCTTAAAATACACATATAAGAGCTATATGCATATATAGTTTGCTTTCTTTTTTCTGGAGAAAATGGAAAACATTTCTTGCAAAATACTGAAGGTCTTTGTTAGTCCTCAGATTTTTATTCCTGGCTTTTCTTTTGGGTTTGGCTTTAATTACTCCTGGTACTCAGTTCAGGAGGATGAGTAGGTAAACTGGTCTGATATATAAAGAATGCTGGCTAATATGTAAAGAGCTGCTGTATTTTTTTTTTTAAAGAAGAAAGCATTGGGAATTATTACTTAAATATTTTCAAATCTTTTATAACCACCTCAAATGAACATGATATTTGATCTCTCCCACCCCTTTCCCATTTAAGTAATTAAGGTTCTTCCAAAAACTATCTCACTTGATTGTATAAATTCTTGAAGGTGTTAATGATCTGGATTGTTTTGAGGTTTATTTATTTATTTATTTATTTTGGTTTATTTGTTTTGCTGAGGCAATTGGGGTTGTGACTTGCCCAGGGTCACACAGCTAGGAAGTGTTAATTGTCTGAGATCAAATTTGAACTCAGGTCTTCCTGACTTCAGGGCTGGTGCTCTATCCACTGCTCCACCTAGCTTCCCCAGAGTTTTGTTTTTTTAAAATAGCACATTTTATTACCAAGTTATTGTCCTAGATTATATACTTGAACATTGAGCCTGATTTTGAGAACACATTCTTACTATTATGCTTATAAATCAATAATCTGTTCTCAGTTTTTTAATTGCAAAGTTCAAGGCTGCTAGTTTTGGTGTGTACATATATGTTTAAATTATGAGTTTGAGCACTTTTATAAAAGTAATAAGCAGTAGCCTGTAATATGCTAATTTTTCTAATCTTTATTAATGCTGATTCACAAAACTCTTCATACAGTAAATCTATGCTTTTCTGCTGTGTCAAAGTTAGTTTTTCCCAAGATTTTCTTAAAATAGAAATGTGTGTAATTATAATAATACTTATCATTATTAGCCAGCCCATGGTTTAGTAGGGTCAGAAGACCTGGGTTTGGATAAGGATGGATATTTTATTATGTAGTATTATGGATAAAACACTTTGTTTCTTTTTCTTAGCTTCTCTCCTCATTGGTAAAAGGAGGAAAATTAACAGTTGAATCACCCATCTTAACAGGATAAAATCAGACTTTGGTAAACTCTTAAAAATATTATAGCACTATGTGTTGTTATTAACTAGTCATCAAACCATTCAGCTACCAGAAAGTTCTAATATATGATATACTGATATAATTATACTTGTATATTTTACTGTTTGCCCAAATTATTATCTTAAGACTGGAAAGAATGACAAGATTCTGAGCCTATTCCACATATATTTACTCATCTCCAACAATAAGCACAACTTGTAAGCTGTCCCTTTCAGTGCTTAGCACAATTGCCTGAAGTGAGAACATTTGTTGAATTGAACCTTAAACTTTATATTTTAAAAATCTTAATCAAAAATACCAGATTATTATTTTTTTGGATAGATTAAAGTTTTTTGCTTCTTATATCTAACTTCACTTGTTTTTTAGTATAGTACATCAGAATTTGTTAGTAGATTGTCCTTGCAGTCCTCGTATTGTGATTATTTGCCAGACTTAAGCCCAAATCCAAATTCTGTGTCATTTGAAGATTCTTTTAATGCTTTCTTTCTTTCCCCTTTGAGTTCACTTTACTTTTGGGAAGATTTCTAACTTTTGAATGAAGACCATTATTTGAAGAATAGAAACATTTTGTTTGCATTTGTCCTTCAGCCTGAAAATTGTAAACAATTTAACAATTTTTAAATGTACTATGTTCTCCCTTTCTTGTGCCTTCCTCTGAACTTGAGAACTGACTAATTCTGTAAGCTGCCATCACTTCCTGACTAGTGGAATCAAACTGAAGAAAATTGAATGACAAAGCAGTTGCTGGAATATCTCTTTAGACTTTTCTTTCTGTTTGAAGAATGTAATTTATAATCTTTTGCTCATAAAATATCATTTGCCAATCTCTGAAATTAAGAAGCTGCTTTAAAAATATAACACTAGCATTCTATAATTTAGTAATGCTTATAATTATTATTTTTACTGTATGAATTATGCTTTCACTAAGCTTTTAACTTTTTAAATGACTTGCTGGAAGTAGTCATAGGATCAGAGATTTAGAACTGGAATGAACTTTAGGGGTCATATAGTACAATCTATTCATTTTACAAATAAGGCAACTGAGACACAGAGAGAGTAAGTGCTTAGGTTCACATACATGGTAAGTGGCAGAGCCAGATTTAATTAAAACCTAGAATTTTCCATTGCACCATCGGGTTAGCAGTAATAATAAGTTAGCATTTATGTAGTGTTTTCCTATGTGCTAGGCACCATGCAACTTTATAGTACAGAGAAACTTTATAACTATCTCATGTGATCCTCATAACCCCGGAAAATAGGTACTATTATGATCTTTATAGATGAGAAAACTGAGGTAAACAAGGGTTAAGTTACTTGGTGTCAGGGTCACACAGCTAGTAAGTAAGTGTCTATAGTTAGATTTGAACTCAGGTCTTCATGAATCCAGGCCAGATGCACTATCTACTGTATTCCCTGTCTTAGCTGCTTTTAATTTGTAAGATGGAAGAGTCGATATACCTATCTGGGTATCTAAGAACTACAGGTACTTTTTTCTTTCTGCTTCCTGAGTTTAAACTGTAATACATCCTCTTATTTCTGTAATTTTGACTTTGACTTTCTTTTTTTTTTTTTTTAATTAAAGCTTTTTATTTGTATAACATATGTATGGGTAGTTCCCCAGCATTGATCTTTACAAGCTTTCCATTACAAATTTTACCCCCACTCCCCTCCCCTCCCCTAGATGGCAGGAAGTCCACTACATGTTTTTTTTTTTTTTTCAAGGTATTGCAGAGGCATTTAATCAAAAACAAAATGAAAGGATCTGCTTAGAGCTTTTAGAGAAGACAAAGCCACCCTATTGCAGAAAAAAAGATCTATAGTTAGAAACACTTTTAGTAACAAGTGGTAGAAATACAGTTCAGGACCCTAAGAGCAGTCTGGTGATCTGAGGTAAAGGCAGCTGTGTATTTCCTCATGGCCAGCCAGATGTGAAATATCACCAAGTCCTTTATCTTGCAGAAAATTGCTAAGTCTGCCACTTCCTCACTCAGGGACTAGATGAGCCAGAGATGTCATCGATAGACCCTAATTCATGATTGGGTGCAGTTTGTAGCACAGAAAGTGCTACAAAGAGTTAGGAGATAGGCTTTCAAGGGGAGAAAAGCCCCCAGATAAATTGCTAAAAATCTCAGTACAAAAATTTCATCCATTATTCCCCTTTACCAGTCAACATGGAGGTTAACTTTACCCTTCATGGTGACTTTTGACCCCTGAATACGGTTTCCTGAAGTTATTTTAAAAGTGCCAACTGTCTATTCCCCTCTAGGCATAGGGTTATACTTTTTTTCTCTTTGTGCCTTTGGTACAACCCCTGCCAAACCAGCCACCTGAGAAGGGCACTGAGCTAAGTGGAGCCACTTGCTCCTTATGATCCCTGGACTGACTCTCTTCTGCACTCTGGGGGGGCACCAATGGCTTTCGACTGTGGCTGTCTTCTTCATCAGCACGGAGGGGAGTTGCCAAAGAGAAGATGGGGTCTTGCCACCTATTGTAGGGGGGGATTTCAAGACCCAATTCATCCATTAGCAGCTGCATAACATCATCACATTTCCCATGAAGTTTCAAGGCAGCCAGGTCATCTTTTGGTGTCCACTGTAAGTTTACTATGTAGAGTTTAGGGCGACGGCTAGGAGGTTTAGTCATACACCAGAGACGTGGATACTTCTTCAGCACCTTTAAGCTGGATCCCAAACACAGAATTGTGTCTGCTTTGCTTGCTGCCTCGGTTGCTGCTTCCCAGTTCAGAGGCTGCCCCAAAATTCCCCTCTCACCAAAGTGCACAATGGTATCTTGAAGCTGTGCCCCACACTTGTGACAGGTCCGGCCTGTCTGGTGTCTGTGCAAGGCTGTGCGCTCTGTCACATCAAAAACCCTCAAGTACTCTCGGTTGGGAGTACAGGAGGTGCAGACCTCAATGTACATGTTCCCATGAAGTTCTGAAATTGCTGAGCGGGGCAACCCACTCCGTAAATGGAGTCCATCACAGTTCTGGGATACTACATGCTGCACCAGCTTCTGCTCATGTAAGCGGGCGATGCTCATGTGGGTGAGGGTGGGCTCCGCCTCACTCAGATCAGCAGCACTAATGCTCCTCCCTTTCTGAAGCAGTGTCCACACTCCATTTGGGCCTCGATAATCTGGGATGGAAGCTGCCGTGCTAATCCCGGCTCCTGTGTAGATGACCAAGTATTTGGCATTTTGGACAGCTACGGCCAACTCCCTGACTTTCCTCCTTAGTTCTCCGGGGTCATCACACACCTGGCGGAGCCGGTTCCGCTGCTGCTCTTCTCGCAGGATCTTGTCCCTTTCTGCCGCTTTCCGTTCAGAGCGGCTCAGGCCGCCGGCGGCCATCGCTCCCCTCCACTACATGTTAATAATGTTGAAATACTTGATAAGTTATGCAAGAAAAATCCTATCTACAAGAAAAAAAGAAAATCAGAGAAAGGCAACACAATGCAAGCAAATATCAATAGAGATCATGAAAATGTTACGTTGTGGTCCATATTTCATATCCCTCTCTCTGGGTGTATATGGTTTTCTTCAGTGAACAATTGGAACTGGTTTGAGACAATTCTTTGTTGCAGAGAGCTATGTCCATCAGAATTGATCATCATGTAATACTGTTGTTGCTGTGTATAATGATCTCCTGGTTCTGCTCGTTTCACTCAGCATCAGTTCATGCAAGTCTTTCCAGGCCTCTCTGAAATCGTCTTGCTATTGACTTTGACTTTCTAACCTGATATCTTCTGTCCCTAATCTGGTTGTTTCCTAATCTGATTGTTTTGATCTAGTTTTTTATATTTCTGACTTCAACTTGGTGACTGATTTCTTTTTGCTTCTTAAAACAGTTTTGTTTTTACATTCTTGAACTTAGTGTCTCAGTAGGAGGGATTCGATCTCCTGTCACAGACAAGCATGAACTCCAGGCATTCTACAACTTTCATTTTGATAGACTTAATAAGCTTACTTTAGTCATTGAAATTTTGAATTCATTTTGGTTCCAAACTTTTACAACCACAAATATCAAGGGAGAATTGGTTCCCTCTGGGGAAGAATAATAGGAAAGCAGCTAAGATTTGATTGATCAAAACTCTTCTGATACCTCCTATTCCTGTCACCTTTCACCCCCTACCTCTTCTTTGGGAATTTCCCAGTCTAGGTTCTATGAAGAGAGCTCATAGAGAATCTCACCTTCCATAAGTTCTGCAGAGGGGTCAGAAAGTGAGTAGTCACAGTGAAAGGAAAATAAATTTATTAGTACACAGAGAAAGATGTCTTGAACGAGTAATGGATTCAACTTTTTAAGGTATGGCTTGGGTTTTTTTAATAGTTTTTTAGATTGATTTGCAGTACAGAAGCAGTCAACTATATTACAAGGCAGAATGGAGATGGGGAAATGGGCAAACCTTGGGATCACAGGAATCATTAAAGATCAGACTTTTTCTTGTGGAGGATGCATTTTTCTGAGGTTTATCTTAATTCAGAATTTGTGTATTGGCAACAAAATCTCTTAAGATGGTGGAGGACTGTTTTAAAATGGAATCATTCTTGTTCATTCTGTTGTTACCAGTAGGGACAGAAGACTTCACAGTTCTGTCTCAGAAGTTATTTTACCTGAGGAGCAGATGTTTCTCCCATTGCCACAGTATACAAACAGATTCATCTGCTTTTTCCGCTTTGTACTTGACATCTTAAATTCTTATTTTGGCACAGAATTAGAAAATGCCCCCCCCCCTTTTTTTAAATAATGCCTTTTTATTTCCAAAACACTTGCAAAAAAAGTTTTTAGCATTCACTCTTGCAAAACCATATGTTTCAAATTTTTCTCCCTCCCTTCCTCCATCCCCTCCCATAGTAAGCAAGTAATCTAATATGTAGAACTAGAAACTCTTAAGTTAACTTCTAAAATTCTTCTCTCTTTAGATCCATAAAGGGATACTGACATAGTGTTTAGTTTTTTTAATTCTTCTTTGTAACATTGCAAATCTATCTGCTTTATGTATTTAGCTCCAGAATGGGGCTGATAAGGTCAGCCTTCTTTGAAGTTACATTGGGTTTAAGGAGAGGGCTCAGAAAGGAGAGGCTTGTTTTCTTGATAATTCTTCAAGAATTCTGTTATTGCTAAAACTGAAATTACTAAGGATGTAATTTTTTTTATTACTGATAAAGAAATTTCATTATATCAGAAATGACTAAAGTAGTTATATATTTACATGTTCTATCCCATACTTCTGTTATTTAGAATGTCAGTAGAATACATTCCTGTTTCAAATTTTACTATTTTTATTGAAGTTACTACCATTATACTATACACCCAAGTTTGTAGTCATCCTTACGCTTTATTTCCCTTTACCTCACATATTCAGACAGTTGCCAAGTCTTTTCCATGTTATATCCACAATATTTCTTGCCTCCACCTCTCTGTTCACATGGCTACCACTCTAATTATGGTCCTCATCACCTCTCACTGGAATTCTTGCAGTAGACTTCTCTCAACTATATATGGCTGACAAATTGGTATTTCTAAAGCTCACTTAAGACCATGTCTCATCTTGCACATAAACTTCAGTGGTTCCTTATTACTTCTGGAATCATATACAAACTCTTGTTTGGTATTTAAAGCCCTTCATAATCTGCTCCCAATCTACCTTTCCACTTGTTATATATTACTCCCTTTTCTGCACTGTACATTCCAGTTAAATTGTATTACTCTTGTCTCTGCTCTTGTACTGGCTGTCTCCCATACCTTATGTACTCCTTCCTCTCTCTTTTTTCCTCTAGGCAGTTGGGGTTAAATGACTTGCCCAGGGTGTCACAGCTAGTAAGTGTTAAGTATCTGAAGCCAGGTATGAATTCTTCCTGACTTTGCCAGGTACTCTATCCATTGTGCCATGTAGTTTTCCCTCTCCACCTTTTAAGAATATTTTTTCTCCTTCAACGCTCACTAGCTGCCATTTTCTGCAAGCCTTTCCTGATTTTCCCAGCTGCTTTTGTATACTTTCCCCCTTCAAATTATCTTGTATTTATTTTGTATATTATGTATACATGTTGTCTTCAAATTCTTTGTGGGCAGTGCCCTATTTAGATACGTTTTTGTACAGCATCTAGCAAATTGCTCGGAACACAGTGGGTACTTAATAAATGATTGTCGATTAGTTGATGTAATTACAGGTTCTTCAAGAAGTCCTTGGGCATATTTTGAATGTTAATAATTTTGATTTTGGTTGTGATAGAGAAAAAAATCAAATAACAATTTTAAAGCAGTTGAAATTTTTTTTTTTTATTTTTTTTTTTTTACTACTGAGTCAGCATTTGGAGGAAAAAGCCTCAGGATTATCATCAGAATACTTAGACTGAGTCCCTGCTGAACTATTTTCTTGATAATTTATTATGTACATGATAATGAATAAATCAGTTCATATCTCTGAATCTCAAGGAACCCTTCTGCAAAAATGACAGGATTGATAAAATTAAGAGCACTAGAACTAGAAAGCCCCCTTGAATTGCATGGAGATCCAAGATATCTTCTAGCTCTAAAATCTTGTGGGCCTATAATACAGATTTTAAAAATTTATATTGTATTGCATTATTTTTAATTAACAGGCATTTATTTTATCTCTCCATCTTCCCTTTCTCTGAAAAAAAAATTCTTTTTTTTTTTTTAAATTTTTATTTTATTTGCATAACATATGTGTGGGTAATTCTTCAACAATAACCCTTACATAGCTTTCCGTTACAAATTTTTCCCCCCAACTCCCCACCCCTCCCCTAGATGGCAGGATATCCACTACATGTTAATTATGTTAAAATATTGGCAAATCGAATATATGTATACATATTTCCAAACTTATCATTGGTGTGCAAGAAAAATCTTATCTACACAAACGATATATCAGATAAAGGAAACACAATGTAAGCAAACATCAATC
Source organism: Myrmecobius fasciatus (assembly GCA_023553655.1). Classification (NCBI taxonomy): domain Eukaryota; kingdom Metazoa; phylum Chordata; class Mammalia; order Dasyuromorphia; family Myrmecobiidae; genus Myrmecobius; species Myrmecobius fasciatus. Next base: position 11,481 of record JAJPUD010032725.1, read on the forward strand.
AAGGAGTATGAGAATGTTATGTTGTGGTCCACATTTCGCATCCCTCTCTCTGGGTGTATATGGCTTTCTTCAGTGAACAATTGGAGGTGGTTTGAAACATTTCATTGTTGAAGAGGGCCATGTCCATCAGAATTGATCGTCATATAGTACTGTTGTTGCCGTGTATAATGATCTCCTGGTTCTGCTCATTTCACTCAGCATCAGTTCATGTAAGTCTCTCCAGGCCTCTCTGAAATCATCTTGCTGGTCATTTCTTACAGAACAATAATATTCCATAA
>JAJPUD010032726.1:0-11758 GCA_023553655.1 Myrmecobius fasciatus
CACTTGGATATTCTGAGGTGTTAAGTTATAATTAAACCTTAAAGAATCAAGAATCCCATTCTTTCCCTCTTCGGTATGTTTGTTACCTTGTAAAAGTGGGACTTAATTGAATTCAGGCAGGCTTTCTGTCATTCATTGCTATATTTCAGAAGTATAGGGAGGATAGGACTGGGGGACTTGGATCCTTTCCAGATTCTGGATAGATACCATCAGAGATAATCCAGGAAATTCAGTAGTAACGATTCATCTTCCCTTCTTCCCTCCCCTCCCCAAGCCATTTTTCTCCAGGAATTGTTATTCTTTTTGGCTTATTCTAGGGCTTGTGAGCACTTGCTGGTTCACTTGAGGCAAGCAACCAAGCTAGGCTCTGAGAATGCAAGTGATTCTTCTTTCATTGGTCTGAGAAATTGGTACCCGTTCTGCATACTGTTTGATAGAGTGACCTCTTGGAAATTTTTGTGGAGAACTGGATGAGTTCTTTACTCCAATATGGTAGGGTACCTATGAAAACTGGATTTTTTTTCTGATGAAGAAGAAACACTTATGTTAGGCAAGGTAATAGTATGTGGAGGAAGAGGGAAGGAAGGAAAGAAAGAAATAAGCATTTATTTAATATACATATAAACAGATATTTATTAAATGATTAGTGCTAGAGATACAGAGAAGAAACAAAAACAATCCCTCCTCTCAAAGAGTTTATATTCTACTGGGGACACAACATGTACATAAATAGTTGCAAAATATAGTTGGAAGGTTACCTTAGCCCGGCAAGGCCTGCTGCAAAAGGTGACATTTGAACCAAGTAGAGATTCTAAGGCAGAAGTGAGGAAGGAGATTTAGCACTGCAGTCCTGATATAATAGCATAGGCAAAGGCACAGAAATGGGAAATGAGATCTCATATACAAGAAGCAAGTAATCCAGAATGTCTGGATGGTGGAGTGCCTGGAGATTAGAAAAGACTAGAAAGGGGGCAGCTAGGTGGTGCAATGGATAGAGCACCAGCCCTGAAGTCAGGAGGACCTGGGTTCAAATCTGGTCTCAGACACTTCCTAGCTGTGTGACCCTGGGCAAGTCACTTAACCCCAATTGCCTTAGCAAAAAGCAAAAAAAAAAAAAAGACAAGACTAGAAAGGTGGAGAGGGAGAGACTAAATTGTGAAGAACTTTGAAGGACAAATACAGGGTTTATTTCTGTAATCCCAGAGGGAATAGGGAGCCATGAGTTTTTTGAGTATGAAAGTGATATAGTCCCATCTGTGCTTTAGGAAAATCACTTTGATAGTAGTATATAGGATGGATCATAGGTTCATAGATTTAGACCAGGAAAGGACCTCATAGGTCTTCCCATCTTCCTCATTTAGTAGATAGATTTGAATGTGAAGATACTTGAAACAGAGACATCAATTAGACCATGATTTCTTATACTTTTTCCTCTTGAGACCCCATTTTGCCCAAGAAATTTTTTGCAGGACCCTGGGTTTTTAGATATCAATAAATGTTTGATTTGTATATCTTTTTATATGTCATAATTTTCATAACCCCTACTTACATTCCATTATGAGACTTCATATAAGGTCATGACCCACAGTTTAAGAAATTTTGAATTAGACAATGATTTCTACAGTTTAGGCATGAGGTGATTGCCTGAATTAGGATAGTGGCTGTGTGAGTGGAAAGTAGTCTGGGAGGAACTTTGAAATACAGAAAGTAGATTGAAGAGAAGCTGTTTTATATTAGAATCAAGTTGATGTTTCTTTTTTCAGTCTAGTAGTTATCTCTCACCATGAACCTAGGAAGCAACAGTCATGAGTAATCCTTATGCAGAGTCCTTTAGAAGATGAGAAAAGAAAGGAGTTTGACTGTGGATTGCTCCTTCTCACCTCCTCTTTTTTCCCTTTTCTTCTTTTTCCCACCTTTTTCCTCCCCTCCTCTCTCTCATTTTGCCTCCCTTACTTTTTTCTCTTCTTCCCCCTTTCCTCTCTTTCTCCCATTGACACTTGGATACCCAAGGCAGAAGGGAAGGGGAAAGAGTTGTGTGTGTGTGTTAAAGAGAGATACATTATATATACATATGTATATGACTTTGGGGAGAGACCGTTCTCTAGTTACATTAGGGTTTTCAGAATTCCATAGTAATCTAAAATAGACTTAAAACTGGAAGCCAAGTTGTAGGAACAAAATGGGTGGTAGTTTACAACTATCCAGTTTCTAATCAGGTTCCTTTTATGATAGTGTATTTGCTGCTGGTAAATAGCTAAACAAAACCCCTCAAAAAACAAAAAAGAAATACCCTTTCCTCAGGAGCCTTATTTGGTTTGAATGTCCTGGGTGTCCGTTAAGTCCTGCCCGCCCATCTCAGCTGGGGACCTTAACTACCCACCGTTCTCCTTGTCGGGGGCAGACTCCCTGTCCCTCACTTCGACAGGAGTCAACTGGTTTCTTACCTATTTCCCAGGTCTTTGGACGTCTCCAGCCCTGCTTCTCTTAAGCAGGGAATTATCCCCACAGAACACCTGGGATAGGAAAGGCTGGCCAACAGGAGGTCTTTTATTACGGGATATCACAAACTGAAGTTCCCTGTTACATGGCAGTGCCTGATGTTACCCGGCAGCGTGTGTGCAGTCTGCCAGTAGTGCCCCAGGCAGTGCCTGATGTTACATGGCAGCCTGCTAAGGTAGTGCCGATAGTGCCCATAGTGCCACCCAGCGTCTCTGTTTACTCTTTTATATAATCCCCTACCTCATGTAATCCAGGAGGGTAGTCCCCTCCTCACCTGGTCCAGGAGGTCGCGCGTGCCTCCTTCCCCCTAGTCCGTGTTTACCCACTTCACTTGATCCAGGAGGGAGAAGCCCCATTCACAGTATAACAGGGGTGAGGAGGGTCTTCCTTGTTACTGAGGCGCACTCAATACCATCCCCGCCATCCTGAGGGGCGGACTTCAGGCAGAATGCACCTCGGAGTGTCCTCAGAACTCTGCCCCTATTATCTGCTGTCTGTGGGCCCCAACGGGTGTCATCCCAGGATTTTTTGATTTTTTTGGTTTTTGCAGTATAGTGCTAGAAATGAGGTGAATGGGAGTGGTAGATTTGGGGGAACAAAATTAGATGGTTATGTGTTATTTTATTTTTGAAATGATATATTTTTAATACATTCTATAATTTTGGGTGACCCCAAGTCTCTGACCTGGACCCTTTTCTTTTTCTATATTTTTATATTTTGTGAACTTGTCTTCTCCCATGGTTCAATTCCACATCTCTCCTCTGCCCTTCTCCTCCTTCTTGCCCACATATACACCCCAGCCCCATTCTTTCTTCTTTGTTTCAGTCTTAAATAACAATTCCCTTTTGGAAAGGATATTTCAACGTGAATGACCTTTCAAACTCAACCTGCCTCAAACAACTCTTTATCTTTGTTTTTACCATACAACTCCTCTTTAGAACTAACATATTTCGAAAGAATGTTAAAATTGTTTTTACATGTAATTGGGGAAAATAAGATATTAAATTAAAATTAAAAAAAACAAAAAAACAACAACAACAAAAAACTAATATTTCCATTGAGGATTCCAACATCCTTTCAGTTTTACAACCTCAATGCCACTCTGGATTACTTATTCATTCCATATATCCAATCTATAGTCAAACTTTGTCATTTTTGCCTCTACCACATCTCTCAAATCCATACCCTTCTCTCCATGTACCCTGCCATTTGTCTTATCTAAGGCCTCATCAGTTTTCTCCTAAATAGTTTCATTAACCTCCTGATTACTTCTCTGCCATAATTGTCCTTACTCTCACCTTCCAATCTCTCCGCATAGGTGCCAAACTGAAGTGTAGGTCAGATCATGCTATTTCCCTATTCAATACATTATCATTAATTCACTATTGCCTTAAGAATCTTTTTTTAACTTTGAAAACTTTTCACAACTCTTCTCCAAACTACCCTGTCCACATTGTTATACTTCACCACCCTTTCTGCAATCTCTTAATTCATTCAAATCTGCATTTTTGATTATATTTACTCAAGATAACTCTATCTCCTGTCTTCATGAAGATCCTTGCATAGGATGTCTTGTCCTGTCTCTCTTAGAGTATACTTCCTCCTTACCTCTATCTTAAAAACTTTTTCTTTCTGTTTCTTTTTCTTTTTGGTCTTTTTATCTCCATTGCCTAGCATAATAACTGGCAGCTAGTAAATGCTTAATAAATGCTTAATTTTTAAAATTGATTTTTGCTTTTGATTGCAATTCTTCCTCTTTTTTTTGTTTCACATATTTAATAAACATTTTTCAAGTGTCCCATTTTGAATCTCTGTGTGCTTTTACTTCTAAGTTGTGTTTGTTAGCTCTGTCCATATGTTCTGTTTTACTTTAAACTACTTTGATCATAATCTATATCCTGAGGCTAATTTTGTTATTTTAATTGGAGAAATAAGGAAGCAACATCATTTGTGAGTCATTTGAAGTGAGAGAAATTAGGTGCGTGGAATGATTCTGGCTGTCTGCCCATTCACAGTTGAGATGATGTTTCTGAACAGAAAATGCCCAATGGAAAAGTAATTTTTCTCATAAGGAGCAAATGGGAGTGATCTGGGAGTTTGGATAGGTGGTCCTGAACCTGTTTTACTTTTCCTTCAGCTACTCTACCTCATCTTTTCAACATCTCCATTCCTTCTATAGAATTCTATGTAGAATCCATACAGAATTCTCTCCTCCCTAGGACTTCACTATCCTCTCCTGTGTGCTAGAACACTCCTCTCTCCCTCCTTCCATCCTTCCTTCCCTCCCTCTCTCCTCCCCTTCTTCCCTCCCTCCCTTTCCCCCCCTCTCCTTTGCTGGTTCATCATCATTATTTTACCCCCTAATTGTGGGTATTCCCCAACGTTTCATTCTAGGTCCTTTCCTACTTTTCTCAATTAAAAAATAATAGCAGCTAACATTTACAAACCATTTTAAAGTTTATAAAGTATTTTGTATTTCTTATTTCATTTTATCCTCATAAAAACTCAGTAAGTCCAGTGCTATTATTATCCTTGTTTTACAGATGAGTAAACAGACAGATAAATGACTTATTCAGTATCATACAATTAATGATTGAGCTGGAATTTAGATTGAAGACTTCAGGACTCCAGGTTATACACTCCGTATTCACTGCAGGATCTAGCTAGTTCACAAGAATAGCTAGGATTTATAATGTTCTTTTTAAAGGTTTGTTACTTCACATGGGTTATTTCATTTGATCTTCACAGAAGCCCAGTGTAATAAGTGTTGTGAGGTAGAGATGTGTAGCTAGTGTCCAATACTCTACCTAGCTGCCCTATAGTTTTCTATGAAATTTTTCTTTTCATTTCCCATGGATCCAGTCATCATCATCTCTATGCAGATTTATGAAGAATGTGTATCTCAGTTCTGCATTACCAACTGCCTGCTGGATATTTCAAACTGTATATCTCAGAGATAGCTCATCCTCAATATGTCCAAAACTCATTATCTTTCCTCCCAAGTCCTTCCCTTTTCCAAAATTTGTTATTTTCATCAAAGGCACTGTCATACTTCTAGTTCCTCAGGCTTAGAATCTCTGTACTATTTTCAACTTTTCCCTTATCCCTTTTACCACATGTTTAATTAATTGACAAATGTTGCCATTTCTGCCTTCTCAGCACCTTTGACATCAACCTTTTGCCTCCCATCATATACCTACTACCTTAGTTTAGATAATCATCTCTTCTCACTCAGATTATTGCAGTGATCTCCTAGTTGGTTTTCTCACCTCCTCTGCACATTGGTTGGCCATGGGCCATTCTTTTTCCTTTCTCTGTATCTTTGCATTGGTCCTCTCCCATTCCTAAAATGTACTTCCTCTTCTACTTTGCCTCACAGATTCTCACTCTCTTCCTTTAAAATGAAGCTTAAGCATCATTACCTTTCCTGATCCCCCAACTGTTGGTACCTTCCCTCCCAACTCACCTTTTTATTTTTAACTACTTTGCATTTATATGTGTATTTGTATATTTGTATACATGTATATGTATATTTGTATAAGCTGGTTGTCTTCTCCATTCTGGCACATATTGGATGTTTACTAAACATTAGTTGATTGGTTAATTACAGATAACCCTTAACAGGAAAAAAAGAAATTTTGATTTCTTAGATTCTTGGGTGATGTTAGGAAAGTGTGTGCTTGTGTGAGTGGGAGATAGGAGGTGGATTAAACATGAAATGAGAATTAAAAGAGTAAGATATGAAATTGGGCTGGGCCTCCTATGGATATAGGGGAAACATTTAGAGATTCCTCCTTTCCCTAGGCCTGCAGGGAAGAAACCAAATACTCCTAAATTGTGGGTTAGGACTTGCGGTGGGGAGTGTGGGGAATCTGACATAAGTGGTTTTTTTCATCAGTAAAATGAAAGGGTTGATTTAGCTAGATTACTTCTCTAGGTTCATGAGCCTAAGCAGGTTATTAGACCAGAACCAGGGGAGAAAAGAGGCAAGAAGTCAAGTTACAGATTGTGTTGCTTCATCTCTTACCATCCCCCTCTGCACAGCTGGAAGTGGCCATGAAGGCTGTCTTTGCACATTTGGAGTGGGCCCTGGGCTCCTGGCGCTGTGGAGGAGAGGAAGTCTTTGCTTGTTCTCTGTGTTCTAAGGAGAAAATTACCATATGAATTCAGCTCCTTCTCAGTGACCCCCTGGGAAACTCTCTTATTGTTATATGGATGGAGAAGGGTTGGTAGCCAGTGGGTTAGAAAAGGGGGCTGGAATGTCATGGAAAGGTGCCAGATAACACCTAGTTCTGGAAAAGCTCTTTGTCCTCTGGACTGAGAACTTGAGATTTCAAATCTAAGGCTTTCCTCAACTTGGGAGGAGTTTAGATTCCCTGGGTGAGGAGTATAATACAAGAGTGAAAGATTAATTCTCAAATTAGGGGATTGATACTAATTGGGGGAGGGAGGGAAAAGAAGAAAGAAGAGCAGAGAAGGGGAAGAGATATATTAAGGAGACCCTTACTCTTAGCTGAAAGCCAGCAAGGTATCAAAGGTATTTAGTGCCTCTGAGTTGCTCTAGTGAGTTTTGTTCATGAGACAGGAATGGATTTTTGGTATATTTCAGCAAATCAATTCCAAGTACAATATTTATAGTAAATCACATTTCTAAAGCATTGAATTTATGAATGAAAAAGGAAGGCACTGTTCTAATCAGCTTTGTGGAGATTACAAAAACAAAAAATGAGCCAGCCAGTCCCTGTCCTCAACAAGATTACATTCTAATAGGAGGAAACAATAGTGCAATGGGAGCTTTGGTTTAAGGAAGACATAAGGACAGTGAATTGACCCATAGACTTTACATTTTCTAAAAGTACTTATAGGCATCAAGGTGGTACAGTGGATAGATAAGGATATCTGAGTTGGAGTCAGTTGGAATCTGACCTCAGATTTTTATTGGCAATGTGACTCTGGGCAAGTCACTTAATCCTGTTTGTTTGTCCTAGTGGCCTCATTTATAAAAGGAGCTGGAGAAGAAAATTGCAAACCATTCCAGTATCTTTGTCAATTGGGGGGGGGGGGAGGTGTCCCAAAGAGTTGGGCACAACCAAATGACTAAACAACACAAAAAGTACTTGTACTTTTGATCTGATTACTGTGCCCAGTTCAAGAGACACAGGGTGAGAGATCAAGATGGCCAGAGTGGACAGTTGCATATATTCAAGGTTGTGCTTAGTCAAGTAATCAATCAGTTATGGAATTTCTGAAGCCTAGTAGATTGGCCCTAATCCCTGAGAAAATCATTCTAACATTTACAAAGGATGGGAGAGGGTATGAGTGGGATATTAGGAGGGAATAAATTGGACATGCAAGGGACTTTAGAAATTGTGTAGGCAACCTCCTTCATTTTATAGATGAGTTTCTGCCTCTTTTTCGCAAGTAAAGATGTTACTTTCCTAGGTTTTTTGAAGCATAGAAATAGAGAGGGACTTTTGTCTGATTAAGTCGGGGGTAATCAGAATGCAAACTCAAGTGTCCTTGATCTGTCTCATCCCTCTTTGTCTCATGTTCTCTATTTCTCTGAGCTGCCAAAATTCTTTTAGCAGATGCACTGCTGGGATCTATCTGATTTAGGGTTAGTGCTGGAACCCTTTGTGGAGTTTTCTCCTTGTGTGGGCAATCACCAAGGCAGAGACAAAAAAGCCAGGGTATTTAGGAAATTCTTCCTCACTTCCCCTGTTCCCACTGGCTGCTTCCTGAAGATTTCCCTGAGAAGGATGAGAGGTGTCTAGAGAAATCCATTTGTCTTTCTGGTTTGTGGCTCCAGAAGTGAGATGGAAACAGGAAACTGTTAACATCTCATTCATTTATCTTCTCAAATAAACACCAGTGAAGACTGTGACGGAAGGATATTGGCCAAGATCTCTGGTGGTTGTATTGGATAGGAGTGGCTTCCTCCTCTCCACCCCTCAAGGTTTAGGGAAATGGACAGGAGTAATTAGAGGAGGTTGTACTAGTGGTTTTTTTGGAGTAGAGGTAGAGGACGCTAGGAAGACTTTAAGCAGAGATAAAGACCCAATGACCACTTACCTAAGACGTTGCAGAAGGGAATTCATGATCAAAAAAAAAAAGATTAAGCTGAATAGCTTCCCAGGTCCCTTCCAAATCTTGAATCTATGTTTTGGAGTTGAGTTCAAATTCTGGCTCTGCTATTTAGTGCTTACTTGTGTAACCTTAAAGGGACAACATTTCACTTTTCTGGGACTCAGGTTGATCCTGTGAAGATTTGAAGTTTCCCTCCTGAAGATTGGAGGTGGGCCAAATAATCTTTTTATGGATTGAATCCTCTTAGATTGAACCATATGGTTGAAGTGCCATACTTGGTCTTTGTATTCTTGTAATCATTTGACCTTTCTCAGGGTCTAGAGGAGCTCATTTGAGCTCATCCTTAGGTCAAGTGAATCAACTTTGGAAACCCTTTTTCTTTCCATAGTCTGAAAAAGGCTTACTACATAACTGACTCACTCCCTCTCAAGCTGGTAAACAGGAGGTTACCATTCCCATTGGGAATTTATTCCTAGTCTTGGACTGATGATAAATCTTAATAGATTGGGGAAGGAGAGTATCCTCTTCTTATGTGAGAAGAAAAGTATTTCTCTTAAGTTTAAGAATCAGTCAGATCTCTCTCTCTATCTCCCTCTCTCATACCTTTTCTAAGGTAACTAGGAACTTTAAGCAGCTTCCAAAAGGCCTTATAGCACCTAGCAAAATGTATAATACATCTTAGGCATTCAGTAAATACTTGCTGATTGACTGATCAAACACAGAAGATCAGAATTATATGATGCCTTTTTGGGGAGGGGAACCCTTCTTAACTCTCAGTAGGGGATCATCCTTCCTCCTTACTGTGAATCTTATAATATAAACTGTTTCTTATGTTACTTCGATTTATTTAACGATTTGGAAGAGAAGGAATTTTTCAGCTGACCCCACATACAGCCTTAAAGGGTTCTTTTGATATTTAACATCATAGGTCCTGGTGTGTTTATATAATCACAAAGCTAGCTTATTTTATTTAACTTTTGCAAATTGAAAGTGCACTGAGGTGGTATTGGAGGAGAGGTTTCATGTACCTTCATTAGAGGATATCATATTGCTATTAAGGAAATTCTGTGCTGTGGAAAATAGGCTCTTTTCATGCATCTGAACCTGGGTTTTTTCCCTGCCTTGGAATTGCAGAAACATGCTTTTCCATTCTCTATTCCCTTAGTGAATCAGTTCAACTCTACATAGTCCACCACTTTTAAAGTCCTTTCATCTTATTTGCTACATTTTGCCACAATTTGCTAATCCCTACCCTGGATTTATTCCCATGATCTACCTCATCTGCCTTATTGATTTATTTAAACTGAGCTGGAAGAAATAATGCAACTTGTGTTGAAAGGATATGCTATGAATCTTAGCTAATTACAATTGAGACCTCACTGGGGCCAGGCAGTCTGTTTATTCTTCCTTAATTAATTTTCCCTCTCGCCCATAGAAATAACTATTCCAAACTGCTTTTCTTCCAAAACATCCCATAGTTAGCCCTCCTCTTCCTCTCAAAGCTAAGAATTTATCTCAAATTTTGCAGAGAAAATTGAGGCCATTTGGTTCTGAAATCCCTCTTTTTCTTTTCTCCTATCCCCTTTCTCCTTTCTTTGTTAATGAGCTGGTCCTTCTCATTAAGGCCAACTAATTTTCATGAACCCTGAAAACAAACTCCCACCTTCTGCAGCAGATTTCATCCTCTAAGAGGCTCTCCACCCCCTTTTAATCTTCCTTCAGTCTTTTTCTATCTACTGATTTCTTCTCTATGCTTAAATCTTCTTCAACTTAAAACAATAGCAACAAATCACTACAATTCCTACAATCATTTTCTGCCTCTCCTTTTCTGAGACACATTCATAGAAAAGCTATCTATAATTTTTGCCTCCACTTTTATACTTTGGCTTCTTACCTCAAAAGATACTGTTCTTTTCTTTTCTCTATCCGTAACCTTCTGGACCCCTCTTTAGCATGTGACACTGTTGACCACCCTCTCCTATATTTTGTTTTTTCTTGTTCTCTGTTTAAAATTTTTATGATAGTGACCTTTCTTTCTTCTACTTTTGTTTGACTACTCTTTCTCAAGCTTATCCATATAATGCCCATTGTGGCCATACCTCAGTATATCCTGTGTCTTTTCTCTCTGTCCTTTCTCTCGGTGACCTCATAAGGTCTTATGGGTTCACTTGTCATCTCTATTCAAATGACTCCTAGACATATATCCAGAGGCATTCTCTCTTCTGTTAGATGTCTATTACACATTTCAAGATGGGTATTACATAGACATCTCAATCTCAGCATGTCTGAAACAATTCATTGTCTTTTCTTCTAAATTCATCCCCTTCTGAACTTTCCATAAGAGTACCATCATCTTCTTTTCACCTTGGTCTGAAAACTTGCTTTCATTTTGGATAGTACACTCACCACATACATTCAATTGATTTCCAGATCTTGTCATTTTTACCTTTACCATGTCTCACATCCATTTCTTTTTGTCTAATATGATCATATTCCATCTTAGCATCTTATTTCAATCTCTTAGCAATGGCCTCTTTATTATTTCTCCTGCCTTTAGTATCCCTCCATTCCAATCTATTACCCTTCTCCTCCCCTCTAGCTAACAAAGTAATTTTCCTAAATATCAGATCTAACTATGTCACCATTCTCTCCCTTCCTAGTCCCAGTTTTATGAAGCTCCCATGGCTCCCTAGTCCTTTTAGGATCAAATATAAACAACTTTTAAAATTTCTTTCTCTTGTTTCTTTTCTTTCTTTTCCTTCTTCATTTAAAGTTTTCAACAATCTGGCCTCATCTACTTTTCTAATATTAATACACAGTCTTCCCCCTCTGTGGTCTATCTGGACTGTCCTTCCTACTGTTCCTATTCCTCATATGTGGAATGTTTTCACTTCTCCCTTCCTTCCTTGTGCCTGAAGCCCTTCCAATTCCCATCTTCTCCTAGGTTACCTTGTTTTGTTTATGTTATTATTTCTCACCTGTTAGAACTTAACCTCATTAGGACCTGGCCTTAGAGCCTACCTAGCATAGTACTTGATATATAGTAAGTGCTTAATAATTGTTTTAGTAATTGATTAGTTGTTAGGATCTTAGGCCTTTCTGCAAGATGCTTTAGATGGCAAGTGGTGAGTGATCCCATTCTTTCTCCTGGGCAAAATTGGGTTTCCTTTGC
>JAJPUD010032727.1:0-11758 GCA_023553655.1 Myrmecobius fasciatus
GCCAGGCACTGTGCTAAGTGCTAAAATAAAATACAAGCAAAAAAAAATGATAGTCCCTTCCTTTGAGGAGCCTACATGGGGAAGGGAGAGACCACACAAAAAAGGGGAGCTGAAAATGGAGCTTGTGTTTGCTGAATACCTGATTTTGAAGTCCAGAAATCCAGAAACAGGTCCAATGGGAGAAGGGGGGAATGAAGGCTTGGGACTTGTTGCAATATGGAATCCCAAGAAAGGATTCACAAAGTGGGAAAAGGCTGAATTGAATTGAATTGATTCTATTTTATTGAATATTCACTCATGTTATTATTTAATTTTTCATGTATTTATGCTCTGTCTTCCAACCAGATTGTAAGCTGGCTCCTCGAGGATAGGGACCATACCTTGTTCTTCTTTTGTATTGCTGTAGTACCTAGTACACTACCTCATACATAGTAGTCATTCAATAAATTTATTTGTTGATAGTAATAGCAGCCAATTTTTTAATATAAGGACTCCCTGTGATGATGAAATGACCCTAAATTCTGAAAGGTTGTGTCAGTGGTGCACATCCCAGGTAGATTCTACTAAGCTAACAAGCTCATTAGAGGTTGTTGTCCTTTGTTCTTGAAGGGGTCCATGACATCAGGGAGATGCTGCCATGACATGCAAGTGAATTGGATTTAAGTGAGAGAGGGCTGGGCAAGGTCACCTGCCTTGCTTTTCCCTCTGGAACCATCTGGGTCCAATGGCCAGATATAAATTAGGACAATTGAAAATGACCCTAGATGTGGTGGAAGACATTGGCTTTTTTAAACTAAGGTCTTTAACAGGTCTCAGTTTGACTGAGGCAATACCTAATCAGTGATTAAGAAGAAAGGTCATCAGGTATAGATGTGGCAATGTACTAGCTAATTCTGGGCAAACTCATCCCCAGGTTAACCGCAGGAAATCTTGATACTGTCTTCTAAGGCATGAGGAAGTTGTATGTCACAAGAAATTCATAAGCTGGTGAAAGCATGGGTCTTTTGAAGTAAGTTTTATCCTAATATAATATGAAAGTTATATTCTTTGTCCCTCAGTAGAATTGTTAACTAATTTAATAATGACAGAGAAATAAGCTCCAGTCATACACTTAAGCAGAATTTCCATCTGTGTAACAGTGTGACAATTTCCTTTTATTTATTTTTGACTTTTTGGAATGTACTATTAATGAAATAATTACACAGTGATCATAAAATAATTCCATAGGTCTAACTGAAGTCTGTGCATCTTTATTATTTCTAAGACATTACCACCTAATGAGTACCATCATGTGGAAACAAATTCTTACTTATGAATGGCTACTGCATTCAAAACCCAGTATACAATTGAATCAAAGTACTTAACCAACATGAAAGAGAACCTTAGATCTTACTTATCACCTAGCAAAAATACCTACTAGAAAGTCCTCAACTATTTCAAATCCCAGAAATGATTTACCAAGTGGAACAAACATTTTGGTGTAAATGATTTCTTCTGTGTGTTTTAAACTCATAAATTAAGGAACTGTAGTAGACAAAATATGCCTTAATTTCAGCAAAGCATTTGATATTATGTCTCATATTATTCTTATAAACAAGATGGAAAGATGTAGAGTGGATGATGATAGACTGAAAAATTCTTTGATGGGTGAATGACACCTGGAAGGAAGGGTTCCAGTAGAATATTTCAGGAGTGTGTAGTTGGCCCAGGGTTGACATTTTTATCAGTGACTTGAATGAAAGCATAAGTGACAAGACACCCTTACTAGATTTGCAAATATCACAAAGATGGGAGGGATAGCTGACACACTGAAAGATAAATTTGGGATTCAAAAAGACTTTTACAATCTTGAACTTTAAGCTAAATGTAATAAGATGAAATGTAATGGGGGTAAATGTGAAATCTTACACGAGTTTAAAAAAATCAACTTTACAAGTACCATATGGACAGATAGGAGCTTACATGAAGATGTTGGTGGGTGATGTCTAAGGGATGTTTCAGGAGGACTAGCACCTCTGGTGCTTACTGAATCCTCTCTAGGGCTGCTCATTCACATTAATGTCCATATTTTTTACCTAGCTCTCCTCTCTGGTTTGAAGAAGCTGTAGTGGAGTGGCCAGATCTCATAAATCACTACATTGAGGCAGGTGGGCTAAACCCTATTGAGAGTAACCCACAGACCTCAAACTTATGGGAGAAGCAAGGGATTGTCTCCCCCAAGCATGTGAAGACTTCCCCTTGAATGGGCAGATGAGAACAGTTTGTCCAATGGCCTTGAAGGTAGTTGAAGCAGATGCTGTGGAGTGCTTAGAGATTGGTCAGACATAGGAGACACTCAGGTCATCCACTGCATCCTGCACCACCACCAGTCATTTTGGCTTTCTGTTTAGCTATTGGAATTCAGTCACTCTGGAAGAGAGAGTGAGACTGAAGACTTTATGCAATACAGTCTTACTTAAATCCAGGTCACTTGCAATTCAGGACATCCCTTTGTGATCTTATTGGTCCTCTTCAAGAACAAAGGATGAACGACAACATGAAGCTGATCTGAGACATCATGAGTCAACAGGGTGATTTGCAGTCTTAAGACTACATTAGGAGACATAGAATGTTCAGGACTAATGCAGTGACAGACCATGTCAAGAGCATTACATTTAGTTCTCTGCACCATATTTTAGGAAGAACATTGCTAAGCTCCCAAGTATCCAGATGAGGGCAACTAAATGACAAAAGACCTCAAATTCCCACTAATATGAGGAAGGATTGCTTGAAGGAACTAAGGATGTTTAGCCTAGGGAAGAGAAGACTTAAGGAGAGGATTACTATGGTTGCCATATAGAAGAGGTAATAGACTTTTTCTGCTTAGAATCAGCCCAGGGAGTAAAACTCAAAGAAATGGGTAGAAGACTGAAAGATGTGACCTGAAGGTTAAAATGTAAGAAAAAAATTAAACTATTTCAGCTATTCAAGGAATAGCAAGTTGAACATAATAAAATTTTACAGTTTCATGTGTGCAGTCATCTTTTTAAATCTAAACTATGTTATGGAAAAGCTTGTTTTGTTCCATAAATTAAAAATAAAATAAAGAAAAATTAAAGAAAAAACTCAATGAGCTACTTTGTGTGTATACATTTACACATACACACTCATTCTCTGTCTTTCTGTTTCTCTCTGTCTCTGTTTCTGTCTGTCTCTATCTGCCTCTTCTGTCTCTGTCTCTGTCTCTCTCTCTTAATGGGTTTTGCTGTAGAGAGAGTTCTTTTTCGAATATAGGCTGAATAAAGCCTCTGGAGTTCCTTCCAAATCTGATATTCCATCTGAACTCTGAGATCGCTGATATTCTATGCGTGTGTGTGTGTACCTGTTGGGACCACCCACAATTCTACAGGTCTAGAGCCATGTGAGCTCCTTGAGAATAGGAACTGTTTTTTAGCTTTCTTTTTATCTCCAGGAAATAACTGGGCAAACTCATCCCCAGATTAACCACAGGAAATCTTGATACTGTCTTCTAAGGCATGAAGAAGTTGTATGTCACAAGAAATTCATAAGCTGGTGAAAGCATGGGTGCTAACATGGTGCTAACACATAGTACTCACTTGATAAATGTCAACTGACTGGCTAACAATAATTTATAGACTACTGGCCAGAAGCCACCCCAATAAAATCAGAAGTCTGGCTTCTTCCTCCTTCTATATGCACAACTACATATTCACACACACACACACACACACACACACACACACACACACAGAGCTGACTAATTTTACAGGAAAATTTAAGGTGAAAAAACAACATGATATGGAAATTAGTTTCCATAGAAGATATCACATTGAACTGGAATGGTCAGAGAAAAGTTCAGGAAGGAGGTGGACCTTGAGCTTAGCCCTAAAAACTGGGTAGAATTTCAATTGCCAGAGAGTAGGGTGGTAGCTATTCTAGGGAGAAAGTACATGGAGACTGATGAATGACCCAGAATGGAGGCAGAATAAGATACATCTCAAATGTAGCCAGACACCAGTTTGCCTGAAATCAAGAGTTCATGTAAAGCAGGGGTGGGGAACCTTTTTTCTGCCATGGGCCATTTGGATATTTATATCATCATTCCCAGGCCCTACAAAATTATCAACTTAAAGAACTAAGCAGTGGGAGGGTGTTTTACATGCTTTCAACTCATCATCATCATCTGTGTTTGCTTTAGCAAATGATTTTGCCTTCCTTCTCTGGTCTAAGGAGCCTGAAGTTCCCTACCCTTGATGTAAAGGGATCATTGGAAAAATGGCTGGAAAACTAGTTTGAAGCTAGAACCTTTGGATCCTAGCTTGAATTTTCAGGTAGAGGAGTTTGCAATTGACTTCTGCCTCCTAAAGTCAAAAGAAATCAAAGTATTATCATATCTCAGAACAGCAATAGTTCATTGCCTGTGATTTATAGAAGAGGAAGTTGAAGGAAGTGTGAAGTAGTGTCCCTGACTAGAAAGTTTTCACCTTTTTCTTGATAAGGCACATGTATAATTTCACAATCTACTTCTGCCAGAATTTTTCAGTTGTTTGAGAAATGTGGCTTCAGAGTTGCTAATTTTCATGTCTTGCACATTATGAATTGCACATTGATTGAATTACTGATTTCTTCCACCTGTGCAACCTTGGGCAAAATCTCTTAAGTTTTCTGAGTCTTAGCTTCTTCATTTGTAAAATGAGGGTTTGGAAGATCCCTTGCAGCCTTGTATCCTCCTACATCTGTACTCATTGAGCTTCCTCTTATGGCAGATGACATGCAGTGGATATGTATTACTTAAAACTTTATATTTTTGCCTGTCCCATTATTGATATCTCCTTTATCATGTTTATCAACTAAATTCTGATATGAAAATGATAATGGCCAAGATTAGTAATTTTAGAAAACCAGTTTTGATTGATGCCATGTAACTGAAGAACTACATATATATCTATAGCTATAAAATATATGTCCAAACATGTGGGTATATGTATCTATGTATATAGATACATATACACACATATACATGAGAAATATTTATTTGCATATACACATTCTGCTACAGGACATCTACTCCTTCTTTAATTTCTTCTCTCTTTTCCAGAATTTTATTTCTCCTTTATTTTTTCTTAAAAAAATCTTTTTTTATGTTATCATTAAACTTATTAAAACTTGAAATATTTCCCTTTCCTCATTTCTCTCTTGAAAAATTGGCATGTATCTAGGACTGAAAGGGCTCTGAGAAGCCAGCTGGTTTAACTCTCTCCTTTTATAATAAGAAGCTGAAAGAAGCATCAAAGGTAGAATTTCAACTCTGGTCCCTGATTCTAGAATCAAAGGCTTTTCCACTGTTCCGTGCTGTCTCCAAAATACCCACCTACCCTACTTGGGGCATTTTAAGAATTCTAAATAACTTATTCCACTTTTGTTCTTCTGCCTTAAGCCTGCCTCCATTTAAAAAAAAAAATTAGACCTTTGATTATAGTGTATAGGAAACTTCTTCTTTTTTTTTTGCTTTTTGCTGAGGCAATTGAGGTAAATGACTTACCCAGGGTCACACAGCTAGGGAATATTAAGTGTCTGAGATCAGATTTGAACTCAGGTCTTCCTGACTTCAGGGATGGTGCTCTATCCACTGCATCACCTCGATGTCCTGTATAGGAAACTACTACTGAGATAATAATAATAATCATGATGACAGCTGAGACTTATTTAATGCTCATTATATACCAGGAATTGTGCTAATTGATTTACAATTAATCTCATTTGATCCTTACAACAACCCTGGGATATAAGCGTTATTGTTACCTCCATTTTACAGATGGGGAAACTGAGGCAAATAAGGTTTAAGTGTTGGCCCCAAGATCATACAGCTAGTAAGTGTCTGAGGCTGGATTCTGAGTCCTTCCTGACTCCAGGCTCAGTACTCTATCCTGGGGACTGAAATGATGTGACTTGTCAAGGGTCACAGAACCAGTGTTGTTTAGAGGAAGGTCCTGCTCTCTATCTACTGTAGGATGCTTGGAAACATTTTCTACCAATTACTTTGTATCACTAATAAAAGAAGTATTAATGTTTAAAAGTAATAATATGCTTAAATTTTATGAAAAAGTAAATTTTCAAAGGATATGTGTACATTTTTTTTGTCCTTAAAGCACCAGATATTTTTCTTGTTTTTTTAAATATTACTCTACAATAAAGAATTTTTACTAATTCAGATTAGACTCTCTGCATTCCTTCTCCCTCCTTCTTTCGGTTCATTTTTCTAATTCTTCTACATAATAGTTGTCCCTTTCTCTTATACAACTGTGTAGCCTTGGTGTATTTTTTGTTATTTTCAGATATATCTGACTGGCGACTACTTGTGGGGTTTTCTTGATAAATACATTGGAATAGTTTGTCATCCCTCTCCAGCTCATTTTACAGATAACAAAATTGAGGCAAATAGGGCTTGGCCAGGGTCACATGACTCATAAGTGTCTGAGGCTGTATTTGAACTTGGGACTCTAACCCACCAGACCACCTGGCTGCCCCCTCTGTATGGTATGTTTGTTCTCCAAAAAAAGGACTTTGGAAATAGCATCAGTCCTCCTGTAGGCAAGTGGAAGCTAAAGCCAGCACACACCTGAGTTAGCCAGTTTCTCTCTTAGAATTCCCTATTTTCTATGTGGAATGCATGCAGACAAATGTTCCATACTAGCCCTTCTGCACCCCTCCTCCCCCTTTTTTTTCCCCAATAAAGTAGCCACGTTTTCTCATCTGTTTTTTGCTTTCTTAGTTCAGGGAGAGAGGAAAATAAAAGGTTAAAATTCTAAAAGCCAAAACAGATTTAGAGTCTTAATCCATACCATATATGTGTATACACACAATAAATCTCACTTCTGGGTTGAGCATACATATACTCTCTTTGAGTCCTTTTTCACAGCTGCACTGTAATCCTTGGTTGTTGAAAGCACAGATAGAAGCTGAGATCAACTCTCAGCACGTTGATTAACAATTTATTTAGAAAATGCCATTTAGTTCTAACATGGAACCAAGGCTTTTCCTGTGTGCACTGAATTAATTTTTAATATATGATCCATTCCATTTCAGCTGTATTATTTATTTATTTGTTTTGGCGACCCAATTGGGATTAAGTTACTTGTTAGTCTCACAGCTAGTATCAAGTATCTGAGGCTGAATTTGAATTCAGGTCCTTCTGACTCCAGGCTCTATCAATGACACTATCTAGCTGTCTCTTTAGTTGTATATTGGATGGTTCTCTGAATGTACATATTACTTTCTGGGAATAAATTTTAAGCATTTGGGGAGAAGAGTAGTAGATTACATGAGAAAATGAAGACCTAGAAAAAATAAATTTATAGTATAAAAATTGCTAAAATAATAATTATTATATATAATAGTAATAATGGTTCATAGGCTCAATAGATTGAAATTTATGGGTCCTTGAAGGCCCAATATTCCAATCCCCTTATTTGACAGATAAGGAAACTGAGGCCTGGGGAGATTAAGGCTCTTGTTCCAAGTAGTAAACACCAGAAGTGGGATTTAAACTTAAGTCCTCTGATTCCAAAACCAGCATTCTTCCCCCTCTTAGTGTTTTGCAGAAATGCTTCCCCAAGTACCAGCCATACTGCTGAGATATCCCTTACTCACTAGGAGAATCTGAACAGTAAGTTACACTATATCTTTGCAAGAGGGATAGCTCACCTATTTGGCATATATTACATAATTAGCTATGTGGGAAATATTTGTCATGATGTTAATAAGGTCTTTGATCCTTCTCTGTGTAATATGCTATGCTACACAACTGTGCAAAAACAAAGACAGAAAAATGGCTTCAGACAAGAAAAATGAGAAAATATGGCTACCTTTCTACACAAAAAAAGATTATTATGGAACAACTGTATGCATGCATGTATGAACATTGACACCAGAAAAGCTGAGCAGACATGGTTTAGATCTTTGGTGGCAAAGCTCTTAACTAAAGATGGCCTTTTCTTTCCTTAATCTAATGTCCTTTATTCTTTTTTATTTCTCTACAACTTTTGGAAGTGTTGACAGTGCCTTCCTCCTAGATCTTCTAGTCTTTCTGGGTTTTCATGATATAATTTTTTCCTTCTGTTATTCTTTGTACCATATGAACTGTTTCTTGATCTCTTTTGCAGGCTCATTAACTACATTCTGTTCCCTTTACTTGGATGGATCTCAGGATTATGTACTGGGCACACTTCTAATTTGGCTCTAGGCTTTCTTCTCAGCCTCCATGGATTTAACTATCATGTCTAAGCAGATGACTCTGAAATATTCTTAGCAAGCTAGCCCTTGTCTGCCTTCTGATAGTTTATGAATGCTTTTTAGCTATCTCCACCAAAACATCTCCTATTGGGCATCTCAAACCCAAGATGGTTTCCTCTTCCTTGGAAGTCTTTAAGGAGAGGCTAAAAAATCATTGTTGGGTATTTTATAGTGGAATTTCTGCTTACATATAATTGATTTCTCTATGATAACAGAACTTATCTGTCCCCCAACCCCTCCATCCCTTATCCCTATCTTTGTCAAGTTCACTATCATCCTTCAAGTCACTCAGGCTCACAAGTTGAGTCACCTTTTAGTTATCACTTTCATTGATCCCATCTAATTAGTTACCAAACATTATTGATTGTAGGACTAAACCATTTCTTGCAACTATCTCTTTCTCTCTAACCCTACAACTCAATTCAGACCCCAGCTGCCTTTCACTTGGACTTTTATGTTAGTCCCCAAATCGAGTCTCCCCTTCTCTAAAGCATCCTCCGAACTGCTGTCAACTCTACATTTTTAATTCCTAGATCTGATCTGGTCACTCCTCCACTCAGAAAGCTTCTGGGACTCTATGTTGCCTCTAGGATAAAATGCAAAGTCCTATACAAACTTCTTTGCTGGTC
Source organism: Myrmecobius fasciatus (assembly GCA_023553655.1). Lineage (NCBI taxonomy): Eukaryota > Metazoa > Chordata > Mammalia > Dasyuromorphia > Myrmecobiidae > Myrmecobius > Myrmecobius fasciatus. Next base: position 8,922 of record JAJPUD010032727.1, read on the forward strand.
ATTAAAATCTTCATAATCTTGCCCCTATCTTTCCAGATGAGTTCAACATTACAGCCCCCCTTGTAATGTCTCCTCTGCCTTCCAGCCAACTGGCCTCCTTGCTGTCCTGTACCCATCCCTGCCATCTTGTATCTTTGTACCTCTGCAGGGGTTGTTCTTCCGTGCCAGGAATGTTCTCCCTTTTCATCTTGGAATCCCTAACTACTTTCACAGCTCAGCTCGTGCCACCTCCTACAAGATTTCCCTATCCTGAAATGACTTTGTGTCTACTTTCTATCTATTTCGTATTTACATAACTGGCATTTAGTAATAGCTTGCATTTATATAGCACTTCATGGCTTGTGAAGTACTTTGCAAAATATGATCTTAGTTGATCCTCACAACCCTGGGATATAGGTATTATTATCATTCCTCCCATTTTACAGACAAGGAAACTGAGGCTGAGAGGTCAAAGACTTGATCAGGGCCATACAATGAAGTAGAATTAAAATAAGATCTTCCTACCTCCGAGTCCTGCCCTCTATCTACTTTATCTCCTGGTTGACACAAATATGGCTATTATAGGAGGCAGTATGGCATAATGAATAGAGAGCTAGCCTGGCAGTCAGAAATAACTATGTTCATCTTGTGCCTTTGAAATGCACTGCCTGTGTAGGCTGAAGTAAGTTATTTGATGTCTCAGTGACCCAGTCAACTAAATCTTAAAGATCAGAAGTTGAAGATCCTGTCCTGATCATTACTGGTGAGGAGAAGTGATTGCTTGGAAATTCTAACTATGAAATCTCAAATCCAGTTAAAATAATGTTGTATTATTTTTCTTCTTCCACATTTTCCTCTAATAGGATATAAGTTCCTGGAGACCAGGAATTATTTCAATTTTGTTTTTGTTTCTCTGATACAATGTTTAGTAAATAGTAGGTACTTGACAAATCTCTGAATTGAACCATGACTTTAGAACCATCACTGCTTCTTGTAAAGAGACAAATGGAGATTAAGCAGGAAAATCTAGTGGATGGTCAATTAATGGTTTAGTGAATGCAGCTAACCGCTATCTGGGATCCTTTCCCTTTGGGATTAAATTTCAGGAAGAAGAATAAAGGTTAGCCATAAGGAAGGATTTCCTAACTCAAAGTTATCTTACATACTCAAAAACAGTTTTTCTAGGAGACTATAGAATATCCTTCCCTGCTGTGGATGAAGGACAGATTGGTTATATTTCCATTAAATAGGTTTTTGATACGGATGCCTCTAGTGACAGGGAGATTGAATTGAAAGACTTTTGCCAGCTTTGAAATCCTATTATTTATGAATTACATTTTTTTCCTTATTAACCTTTCCTTTCCCTTACCACTACCAATAAACCATCCCTTGTAACAAAAAAAAAATAAAAAGGAGGGGAAAAGACATTCAGAAAAACCAACTGTATATCTATTGTCTCAAAGTGTATGCAGTATTCTACACCCATAGTTTCCTCCCCATGAAAAGAAGGCAGGAAAATATATTTTCTCATTTCTTCTTCTGGGCCAAGCCTCTTGGTCATTATAATTACAGTTTTTTTCCTTTTCTTTTTTTTTTTTGAATGTGTTTCTTTAAAGAATGTCAGAATTCATTTATCTTCTACTTTTCCCATGATCTCATGGGGATAATTCTAAAGTAAAATTGGGGCAGTTTTCACATTTGATGGTGTACTGAATCTGAAAGCTTTTTTGGCCATTATAAAGTCTGAATGAATCTATGTTTATGAAAGCACTAACTTTTGACTTTGTTGAAAGAGGTATCAGAACTGCAGGCTCCCTAAAGGGTTCCTATTATCTAGAAGTCAACCGATACATGAACTTTCTCAGATTTTTATTAAATTCTTTTTTGGAGCTTACCCAAATTTGGTACACCCTTTTGAAATCTTGATTTCACCTAGCTACTCAAAAGATGGTCAGGCTCCACACTGGAAGGGTGATACCATTGGAAGGAGGATGGGGAAAGTCTTGCTCAAGCTTCAGGGGATTCAAAATTCCTGTTTGAGGACAGAAACCCTTAATTTATCTTGTGACCTCCTCCTGCAGAGAACCAGCTGTTTCTTAATATGATTTTTGGTGCTAGGGCAGATGTGACCAGACTTATTTGATATTGGCTTGCTGGGGAATAGGCACCAGGTGCAAGATCAGATATCATCTCTACCAGACTCTGAATGCCCTCTTTAAGATACACATCGTTGAGAGATCAGGAAAGTGCAGAGAAACCCCTGACTCTCCCAGCAGGAAGTGTTCTCTTTTCTAACCTCTTCTACCCTTATGCTTAACACTTTTCTGCAGACTTGACTGATAATTCCTCTCAGTACCAGGTACCCTTTTGCAGACTGCAGGACCTAATTACCAACTATTGACATTTCTATTGCCCTGATTCAAGGCTCCAGGTGCCCCATTTTTTTTTCATCTTGGAAATGTTTTTCTTCCCCATCCCCCAAGTTGTTTATTCAAGAAGAAAATCTTGAGTTTCTTTGCAGATTTCCTTTCTTTTCCTTTGGCCGATAGCTCCCAATTCCATAATTTTCGAGTGTATCAGTGAGGCCAGCAAATGCAGATTTTCCCAGCAAATTTTCCCCTGAAGGGGAAAATTCAAGGGACTGAGACATTAAATTTGTTTGGATTAAATTTGATTTCAAGATCTTAAGTGGGAGGCACATGTTCTTTTTTCTTTCCTTGCCTGATGCTGTGTTTATTGGTATTCGGTAATGCCTTTTTTCTCTGCTCCTTCTCTTTTTTCTTCCTTTTCTTCCACCCTCCTTCCCTCCCTTTCTTCTTCTTCTTCTTCTTCTTCTTCTTCTTCTTCTTCTTCTTCTT
>JAJPUD010032728.1:0-11758 GCA_023553655.1 Myrmecobius fasciatus
CATTCAACTATGGAAAGTGTGCACAAATTTTTACTTCCATATATACTCATCCCTTACTCCCATAAAGCTGTATCAGGATCCTAGAAATCATCATCTTCCTTAAAAATGTAATTTTTGAAACTTAATGGCTTCATTACATTACAGGGATGTATAAAAAAGGTGAAAATGGCCCTTAAATATTAAAAATGGCATAAATAATTTTAGAAACCTTAACAAAAGTCATGGTACACGTAAAGCTATTTTTTTTCAACAAAATTTTTTCTAGTCATTTATTTTCAGTGGAATTTGTGTATTCCAGCAAAGTCGATTTTTTTTTCAAATAGTTTTTATTTTCTGTTTTGTTTTAACTTCAGCCTATTCTTTAATAAATGTCTCCTAGCAGTTCCGTTGTACTTGTTCATTTAGAATCAGGCAATTGACCTACTCTCCACACTGTTTATTTTAAATTCTTCTAAATTTAATTTAGATGATAGCCCCATAGGTCCCGCATTTTCTTTCCTTTTTTGGCAGAATACTGCCTTCCTACTAAAGCCCAATACACAATAGAAAACTATTCAGTGTTATTTAAAACCCTTTTGTTTCTTGGGTTAGAGCTTCCAGAAAAGAGAAAAAAAAATGTCCTAATCCTGGGTAAGCGAATATTATCTTTCCTCATTTGCAGTTTAAGTTTTATTTTAATGCTTTGTGAAAGAAATAAGACCCTGAGGTACTATCCTTGCTTACTATGAGTTTATTGTCTTTCTCTTTTTTTAAAGCTGGTATTTTATTTAGGTTTTAGTTTCATTCAAATTACTGGCTTGTCTAACTTTCTTTCTTTAGTTTATTTAAATTTAATTTAAAGATCTATATCTTTTTGACTTTTATGTCCATGAAAAACTAGTCAATATCACTGTCTAGCTATCTTTGTTTAGACTTTTGGTCCAGAAGGGTATTTCAGAAAGAGATAGGCTAGAGCCCAAAAATGAGATAAGCCTGCCAAAATAGGGCAGGTGTTTTGGGAAGATACAAACATTAAATACCAAAAGGTCATTTGACCAAGTCAATGTAGAACATAAAATTGGAAATTTAGATAATATTAATATAATAAAGCAAAAAAAAGTGGCTAGCCAGCATACTAGGCCAAAGCATTGCCACACTGTGGAGAAAGGAGAGAGCAGATCGAACATTGGTTTGTCATAAAAGATTTCATGGGGGAAATCATCAAAATAAGCCATCATTTCACCAATGCATAGTACTTCTTGGTGTGATACTTTAGTTCTGAAATAGTCTACTAATTAATTTGGTTTTGGAATTTCTAATTCTGCTTGTTTTCTCCCATCTAGGATCTTGATATATTGGTGACTTTAGCTTTCCATGGTGTGGTTACCTTTATTAATTCTCAAATTACTCCTCTGGTCTATCCTCTCCCAACTCTGTTTTGCAAGAGGACCCTAATGTACAAGTAATATATGAATTAGGTATTTTTGTGGGCTGATGCTCCCAAAGCTCAAATTCAGAAGCCCAGATGAAAATACTTATTATTTATATGTTATTGATCAACCATAATATTCAATGAGCTCAAAACAAAGGGTTTTACTGGAAAAGTATGGTAAGAGTCCTCTTTCTGAGTTCAAACCTGGTTTCAGATAAATACAAGTTCTGTGACTATAAGCAAATTATTGAACCCTGTTTGCCTCAGTTTCCTCATTTGTAAAATGGGTTGAAGGAAGAAAAGGCAAAACAATCCAATATCTTTGCTAAGAAAAACCCAAATAGAGTTGCAAAGAGTTTGATATTACTGGAATGACGGAATAAGTAAGATAATAAAATTTATAGTGGAATACCATAATTCTTAAGCAAACTTTATTTTAAAAATTCAGACCATCTAAGGACAGAGCAAGTACAGTGACTGGGTTTCAGGGGCCCACATATGGAAGTATTCAAAATTGCAAAAATTGCTAACACATTTCCAATGACTTAGGGTACTTGTATGCTTGTAGCTACTCTTAGCTAATTGAGATGCCTTGTCTAGGTGACTTACACGGCTGAGTTCATTCAACCACCTCCCTATGGAACACGTTTTCCTCACTCATGTTATTCTCTGGTGCTTTAACTGAAATCCTTGGCAAAGGCATTGCTGATTCTTTCAGAAAGAGATAGAATCCTGATCCAAGAATGAGCAGGAAGTTCCCTCAGTTCTACTCCCATTGAGTCTTGGCTCTAAGGTTTTATGCTTTCTCCTGCAGGTGGATGTCACTCACATGCCAAAAGCTATTTCTTTCCTCACCAAATCTCTTCACAAATAGTTAGTGTTGAGAAAACAATATTCTGGAAATGTATTCTAGATTAAACACAAATACATTCCATGTCTTCTAGAGTAAGACACCATTTTCAATGTGTGAGGAGAAGAGAGAGAAATAAATAATAAATTCCTTCCTCTCTGTTACACTCAATCAAGTACTGTAAATAATCAAGTCTTAAAGTGCTGAGACTCCATACTAGACTCCATACGAGAGTCTTCCTCCATCTCTGGGCTATTTTTTGACTGACTTCCTAGGGTTCTTTTTCTGTTTTAGAATTCTCAAACTCTCTTGATTTTTACCAAGGCAACCTACGACTAGTTTATTTCATATGAAAATTATAATTTGACCAAATGTACTTACAAGATTCAAATTGGCCACTTAAAAGTTAGAGCTTTAATTAATATCATCAAACATATTGGATTTTTTTCATTTTTTAAATTTTTATAAAAGGTTTTTATTTGCAAAACATATGAATGGGTAATTTTTCAACATTGATTCTTGCAAAGCCTTCTGTTCCAAATTTTTCTCTCCTTTCCCCCAACTCCTCCTCTAGATGGCAGGTAGTTTAATACATGCTATGTTAAAATATAGGACAAATCCAATATATGTATACATATTTATAAAGTTATCTTGCCGCACAAAACAAATTGGATCTACAAGGGAAAAAAAAACCTGAGGAGGAAAACAAAATGCACAAAAAGAGTGAAAATACTATGTTGTGGTCCATACTTAGATCCCACAGGCCTCTTTCTGGTTGTATATGGCTTTCTTCACTGAACAATTGGAGTTGGTTTGAAGCATTTCATTGTTGAAGAGAGCCATGTCCATCAGAATTGACCATCATATATGGTCTTGTTCTTGTGTATAATAATTTCCTGGGTATGCTCATTTAACTCAATATCAGTTCATGCAACTGTCTCCAGGCCTCTCTGAAATCATCCTGTTGGTAGTTTTTTTTTTTTTTTTTTTAACAGAACAATAATAGTCCATAACATTCACATACCATAATCTATTCAGCCATTCTCCAAAATGGGCATCCATTCAGTTTCCAGTTTCCAGCCATTACAAAAAGCTGCCACAAATATTTTTGCACATGTGGGTCCCTTTCCTTCCTTTAAGCTCTCTTTGGGATATAGGCCCAATAAAAATACTGCTAGATCAAAGGGTATGCACAGTTTGATAACTTTTTGAGCAAAGTTCCAAATTGCTCTCCAGAATGGTTGGATCTGTTCACAGTTCCACCAACAATGTATTAGTGTCCCAGTTTTCCCACATCCCCTCCAACATTTGTCATTATCTTTTCCTGTCATCTTAGCCAATCTGACAGGTGTGTAGTCATATCATAGAGTTGTCTTAATTTTCATTTCTTTTATCAGTAGTCATTTGGGACATCTTTTCATATGTCTAGAAATAGTTTTAATTTCTCCATCTGAAAATTGTCTGTTCATATCCTTTGACCACTTTTCGAGTGGAGAAATTGCTTGAATTCTTATAAATTTGAGTCAATTCTCTATATATTTTAGAAATGAGGCCTAACATATTGCATTTCTCTTTAATAAAAGATACCTATATCAACTTTCCTTTCCACCATACTCTCTTACCCTTTCTGGATCATAACCTATGATAGATATTTATATAATAAAGCCATTTAATTTTATGTTATATAGACAAGAATTCATTTGGATAGGAAAAATAATATTTGTTACCTTTCTACAGGTTAAAAGCTGAACCTCTCATGAGTAAGGGGAGATTTGGGAAGGCAAACAGAGATACAAAGAAATTATTGAGGCAGCTGACACCATAGTTGATAAAGTCAGTAAAACTCACCTTTGTGACTTCAAAACTGATCTCAGAAATTCACTATGTGATCCTTTGTTTTCCTCAAATTCCTCAAGTATGAAAAGGGGATAATCTGCATTACTAGCATTTTCTCCATAATTTTCTTGTTTCTATGCAACTTTTAAGAATAACTCAAAATGCTGATTTGTAATATTAGCATTTTTCTGAGTTATAAATTTTCACACCGAATAACATTTTTTAGATCACTCTTTTAAAGCATGCACCAGCATACCCATTTTACAAGGTACATCTTCCCCATTCCTGCTGATTACCTCTTTCCCCTCCAAATTATGAGCTTCCAGGGATATGACAGACCCTCAGAATCCTATTTCTGACCAAAATCATCAAGGCCAATCACAGTGCTTAGTCAATGGTTAATTTGGGTCTCAGGCCTTGGAGAGACAAAATTGAGAAAATAGTTTTTCATCCAGAGGTAGTTAGGACCAAGAAGTTGTCAATAATCTAGAAGCAGCACAACTGTGTGTATCTATGTTGTGCAGTGAATAGCGCAATGGGTTTGTAATCAGAAAGATTCCTCTTCAAGAGTTCAAATATTGTTTCAGGAATTTAATAACTTGTTTGATTTCTAGGTAAGTTGCTTAACCCTCCTTGTCTTAATTCCCTAAGTGGAAAATGATCTGGAAAAGGAAATGACAAGCCACTCTGATATCTTTGCTTTGAAAAATCCAAATTGGGCCACAAAGAGTTGAATATAACTGAACTTACTGAATAGCACGATTGTCAATGAACTGTTACATTAACCTGTATTGGCAGTTGAAACCATCATATCTTGTCTGACAAACTTGATCACCTGCTGGAGTCAGCTGGAGGTACTCAACTGTGTGAAGCTCCTATATAAGAATGGACAATTAAGCCTCCCACAACACCATAGAGAGTGGTATTGTTTAAGATTTCATATAATAGACCTCTATTATATAAATAATAGTTAATAATTATCTCATTCTTAAATTGCTATCCTCCAACATCATACTCCATTGCCTTTTTTTTACACCTGTACTTTTCTTTTTCTTTTTTTTTTTTTTAATTTTATTTTATTTGCAAAACATATGTACGGGTAATTCTTCAACATTAACCTATACATAGCTTTCTGTTACAAATTTTCCCCCCAACTCCCCACCCCTCCCCTAGATGACAGGATATCCACTACATGATAATTATGTTAAAATACTTGACAGATCAAATATATGTATACATATTTATACAGTTATCTTGTTGTGCAAGAAAAATCGTATCTACATGAAAGACATATCAGATAAAGGAAACACAATGTAAGCAAACATCAATCAAGAGTATGAGAATGTTATTTTGTGGTCCACATTTCACATCCCTCGCTCTGGGAGTATATGGCTTCCTTCAGTGAACAATTGGAAGTGGTTTGAAACATTTCATTGTTGTCCATCAAAATTGATCGTCATATAGTATTGTTGTTGCCGTATATAATGATCTCCTGGTTCTGCGCATTTCACTCAGCATCAGTTCATATAAGTCTCTCCAGGCCTCTCTGAAATAGTCCTGCTGGTCGTTTCTTACAGAACAATAATATTCCATAATATTTATATACCATAATTTATTCAGCCATTCTCCAATTGAAGGACATCCATTCAGTTTCCAATTTCTAGCCACTACAAAAAGGGCTGCCACAAACATTCTTGCACATGTGGGGCCCTTTCCCTTCTCTAAGATCTCTTTGGGATATAGGCCCAATAGAAACACTGCTGGATCAAAGGGTATGCACAGTTTGATAACTTTTTGAGCATAGTTCTACATTGCTCTCCAGAATGGCTGGATCTGTTCATGGCTCCACCAACAATACATCAGTGTCCCAGCCTTTCAACATCCCCTCCAACATTAATCATTAAGTTTTCCTGTGATTTTAGCCAATCTGACAGGTTTGTAGTGGTACCTCAGGGTTGTCTTCATTTGCATTTCTCTGATCAGTAGTGATTTGGAGCACCTTTTCATATGATTACAAATAGTTTTAATTTCAATATCTGAAAATTGTCTGTTCATATCCTTTGACCATTTATCAATTGGAGAATGGCTTGAATTCTTATAAATATAAGACAATTCTCTCTATATTTTAGAGATGAGACCTTTACCAGAACCCTTAAATATAAAGATGATTTCCCAATTTATTGCTTCCCTCCTAATCTTGACTGCATTGGTTTTGTTTGTACAAAAACTTTTTAACCTAATATAGTCAAAGTTATCTATCTGGTTTTCAATTAAGAGTTCCAGTTCCTCTTTGGACATAAATTCATTCCATCTCCATAGGTCTGAGAGGTAAACTATATTACGTTCCTCTAATTTACTTAAAATATCACTCTTCATATCCAGGTCATGAACCCATTTAGATCTTATGTTGGTATGTGGTGTTAGATGTGGGTCAAGCCCTAATTTCTTCCACACTAATTTCAAATATTCCCAGGAGTTTTTGTCAAATAGTGAGTTTTATCCCAGAAGCTGGGGTCTTTGGGTTTATCAAAGACTAAATTGCTATAGCTTTGCCTAGTTTGTCTTGTGATTGTATCCTATTCCACTGTATGACTACTCTATTTCTTAGCCAGTACCAAATGGTTTTGATGACTGCTGCTTTTTCTGCTTTTTTTTTTTATAAAGCTTTTTATTTACAAAACATGAGTGATTTTTCTACATTGACCTTTGCAAATTTTTTTTTCTCAAGCTTTTCCCCTCCTTCCCCCCACACCCCACCCCTAGATGACAGGTAATCTAATACATGCTAAATAAGATAAATTATATGACAAATACAATACATGTATACATATCTATACAGTTATCCTACTGCACAAGAAACATCAGATCTAGAAAGAAAAGCCGAAAAAACAACTTAAGAGGGAAAACAAAATGCATGGAAATATTCACAGAAAACATTAAAATACTGTGTTGTTGTTCATACTCAGTTCCCACAGGCTTCTCTCTGGATGTATATGACTATCTTCATTGCTGAACAACTGGTTTGAAACACATCATTGTTGAAGATAACCACGTCCATCAAAATTGATCATCTTATAGTCTTGTTGCTGTGTATAATGTTCTCCTGGTTCTGCTGATTTCACTCAGCATCAGTTCATGCAAGTCTCTCCAGGCCTCTCTGAAATCCTGCTGTTGGTTGTTTCTTACAGAACAATAATATTCCATAACATTCATATATGATAATTTATTCAGCCATTCTCCAATTGATGGGCATCCGTTCAATTTCCAGTTTCTTGCCACTACAAAAAGGGCTGTCATAAACATTTTTGCACATGTGGGTCCCTTTCCCTCCTTTAAAATCTCTTTGGGATATAGGCCCAGTAGAAACACTGCTGGGGATGACCGCTGCTTTGTAATATAGTTTTAGATCTTCTAGTACAGCAAGTCCACCAACATCAGCCTTTTTTTTTTTCATAAATTCTCTTGAAACTCGACCTTTTCTTTTCCAAATGAATTTTGCTACTATTTTTTATAGATCTGTAAGATAATTTCTTGGGAGTTTGATTGGTATGGCATGAAATAAGTAAATTAGTTTGGGTAGTATTGTCATTTTTATTATATTCACTCGGCCTACCCATGGGAATTTTATGTTTTTACAATTGACTAGGTCTGATTTTATTTGTGTGGAAAGTGTTTTGTAGTTTAGTTCATATAATTCCTGACTTTCCCTTGGCAGATAAATTCCAAAATATTTTATACTATCAACAGTTATTTTGAATGGAATTTCTTTTTGTATCTCTTGCTGCTGAACTTTATTGGTAATATATAAAAATGCTGATGACTTATGTGGATTTATTTTGTATCCTGCAACTTTGCTAAAGTTGTGAATTGTTTCTAATAGTTCTTTAGTTGAGTCTCTAGGGTTCTCTAAGTATACCATCATGTCATCTGCAAAGAGTGATAATTTGGTTTCCTCATGACCTACTCTAATTCTTTAATCTCTTTTTCTTCTCTTACTGCCAAAGCTAACATTTCTAAGACAATATTAAATAATAATGGTGACAGTTGGCAGCCTTGTTTCACTCCTGATCTTATTGGGAATGGTTCTAGTTTGACTCCATTACATATGATGCTTGCTGAAGGTTCTAAGTGTATACTACTAATTATTTTAAGGAAAAGCCCATTTATTCCTATACTCTCTAGTATTTTTAATAGGAATGGGTGTTAGATTTTATCAAATGCTTTTTCTGTATCTATTGAGATAATCATATGGTTTTTGTTAATTTGATTATTAATATAATTGATTATACTGATAGTTTTCCTAATATTGAACTAGCCCTGCATTCCTGGTATAAATCCAACTTGATCATGGTGTATTATCCTGGGGATAACTTTCTGTAATCTTGTTGCTAAAATCTTATATAAGATTTTTCCATCAATATTCATTAGGGAAATGGGTCAAATAGTTTTCTTTCTCAGTTTTTTTCCTACCTGGTTTAGCTATCAGCACCATATCTATGTCATAGAAGGAATTTGGAAGTATACCTTCTTTCCCTATTTTTTCAAATAGTTTGTATAATATTGGGATTAATTGTTCTTTGAATGTTTGGTAGAATTCACATGTAAATCCATCTGACCCGGGAATTTTTTTCTTAGGGAGTTGATTAATAGCTTGTTCTATTTCTTTTTCTGAAATGGGGTTATTTAAATAATTTATTTTCTCTTCTGTTAACCTGGGCAATCTATAATTTTGTAGATATTCCTCCATTTATTTACATTATCAAATTTATTGGCATAAAGTTGTGCAAAGTAACTCCTAATTATTACTCTAATTTCCTCTTCATTGGAGGAAAGTTCTCACTTATCATTTTGAGACTAACAATTTAACTTAACAATTACATTTAACAATTTAATCAAATTAACTAAGGGCTTATTTTTGTTGGTTTTTCATAGAACCAACTCTTAGTTTTATTTATTAATGTGATAGTTTTCTTATTTTCAATTTTATTGATCTCCCCTTTAATTTTCACAATTTCCAACTTGGTATTTAAATGAAGTTTTTTAATTTGGACTTTTTCCAGCTTTTTAAATTGTAAGCCTAGTTCATTGATCTTTTCTTTCTCTGTTTTATGCAAGTAAGCATCTAGAGATATAAAATTACCCATTATAACCGCTTTAGCTGTGTCCCACAAATTTTGATATTTTGTCTCATTGTTGTCTTTCTCCTAGATGAAATTATCAATTGTGTCTATAATTTGCTCTTTGACCCATTCATTCTTCAGGATTAGATCATTTAATTTCAATTAATTTGTGGTCTGTTTTCTCCTGGCCTTATATTACATGTGAGTTTTATTGCATCATGATCTGAGAAGGATGCATTTACTATTTCTGCTTTTCTGCATTTGATTTTGAGGTTTTTATGCCCTAACACATGATCAATTTTCATATAAGTTCCATCAACCCCTCAGAAAAAAGTATATTCCCTTCTATCACCATTTAATATCCTCAAGAGATCTATCATACCTAACTTTTCTAGCCTTTTGTTTGCCTCCCTAACTTCTTTCTTATTTATTTTGTGATTTGATTTATCTAATTCTGAGAGAGCAAGGTTGAGATCCCACACTAGTATAGTATTACTGTCTATTTCTCCTTGCATCTCTGTTAGTTTCTCCTCTAGGAATTTGGATGGTATACCACCTGGTGCATATATGTTTAGTATTGATACCGTTTCATTGTCTATGTTATGCTTTAGTAAAATATAGTTTCCTTGCTTATCTCTTTTAATTAGATCTATTTTTGCTTTTACTTGATCTGACATAAGGATTGCTACCCCTGCCTTTCTTTGTTCACCTGAAGCATAAAACATTCTGCTCTAACCCTTTACATTCACTCTGTATGTATTTCTATGTTTTAAATGTGTTTCTTGTAAACAACATACTGTAGGGTTCTGGCTTTTAATCCAGTCTGCTACCCGCTTCCGTTTTATGGGAGAGTTCATCCCATTCACATTCACAGTTAAAATAACTATATCTGTGTTTCCTGCCATCTTATTTACTCAGAGTTATGATTTTCTCTTCCCTTTCCCCTCTCTCCCTTCCCCCCTCCCCAGTACTTTATTTTTTATGACCACCTTCCACCATTAGCCCTCCCCCCTTTTTAGTCCTTCCCTTCCCCTTATACCTTTCCCCTAATCCTTCTATTAGTTTATCCCTTTCCTTTCCTCCTTTCCCTCCCACCTTCCCATAAGGAGGGTCAGGCCTTTCTTTGAAGCCAAATGTGTCTGAAATACTCTCTTAGAGTCCAATCTAATGAGAGTAAGGTTTACACAATACTCATCGCCCTCCCTTCTTTCCCTCAATTATATTAGATCTTCTATGTCTTTTTAAGGGATTTTGCCTTATTTTACCTCCTTTATTTTTACTTTATTTTACCTCCTTCTCCCCCTTTTTTTCGGTATGGTTTCCCTTCCACCTCTAATTTCTTTTCCATTATTATCAAAGAAAAATCAAATTATACCCCCATTCTTTAAGGATACCTCTAGTAGAAATATAGTCCTCAAGAGTTCTTTCCTTTTTACCTTTTTATGCTTCTCTTGAGTTTTCTATTTGGAGATCAAATTTTTTGTTCAGATGTGGTCTTTTCATTAGAAATAGGTGAAATTCTCCTCTATCATTAAATGACCATCTTCTTCCCTGGAAGATGATGCTCATTTTAGCGGGGTAACTTATACTTAGCTGTAATCAAAGTTCTTTTGCCTTTCGGAATATCTGATTCCAGGCCCTTCAATCCTTTAATGTGGAAGCTGACAGAACTTGTGTAATTCTAATTACAGTTCCTTGGTATTTGAAATGTTTCTTTCTAGCTGCTTGCAATATCCTTACCTTGGTGCGATAGTCCTGATATTTGGCCACAATATTCCTTGGGGTTTTAATTTTGGGGTCTCTTTCAGGAGGTGATCGGTGAATTCTTCCAATGCCAATTTTGCTTTCTGATTCTAAAACATCAGGGCAATTTTCTTTCATGATTTCCTGAAAGATAGCATCAAGATTCTTTTTTTCATCGTGCCTTTCAGGGAGTTGAATAATCCCTAGATTGTCTCTCCTGGATCTGTTTTCCAAGTCAGTTGTTTTTCCTAGGAGATATTTCATATTTTCTTCTATTTTTTCATTTTGTTTTTGTTTGACTGATACTTGAAGTCTTATTGAGTCATTTACTTCTATTTGTTCAATTTTAATTTTTAAAGTATTATTTCCTTCAGTTATTTTTTAGCTCCTTTTGTAGCTGGCCAATTGAATTTCTTGTTTCGATGCGTTCTTTCCATTTTGCCAATTTTATTTTTCAGTGAATTGTTGTCTTTTTCCAATTCACCATTTTTATTTTCCAGTGAATTGATAATTTTTTCCAATTCAGCATTTTCATTTTCAAGTGAATTGGTGATTTTTTTCTAATTCACCATATTTGTTTTCCAGTGAATTGTTTTCTTTTTCCAATTCACCAGTCCTGTTTTCCAGTTTTTGACATCTCTGTTACACTGATCGCAATTTATTTCCCCATTCTTCTTCTAGCTCTCTTTTGAGATACTTTATGCAATATTCCAGGAAAGCCTTCTGAAAAGGGGTCCAGCTCATGTCCACCTTTTTTTTAAGCTTTTTATTTGTATAACATATGTATGGGTAGTTCCC
>JAJPUD010032729.1:0-11758 GCA_023553655.1 Myrmecobius fasciatus
TCCCCTGTACCCTCATTGCTGGTCGACAATCCTACACCTGTCCCCATGCTTGTCCCCTGGACCCTCACTGCTGCCTGGCAATTCTACATCTGTCCCCTTCTCCCCTGGACATTCGCTGCTGCCCTAAACATCAGTGCCCCTCAGGCCTGGACCTCCTCTCTTTATACCCCTTCACTCGGTGATCTCGTCCCCATCCAGTGATTCGAGCAGAGGGCAGCGCCAGCCTGTCAGTTCCCTAGATTCCCCACCCAGACATTATCCTTGATCCCTTGCTCTTACCCTCATAACCGTATTGCCCCAAGGCCTGTTGATGTCACCCTCAGATCATTTAATAGCTCCCTCCCTTCTGTGACCCTGCCCCCACTATAGGACAGTCGCATCCCTTGGCACCTGGAGTCTCTACCTGCCTCAGTCTCTCCCCTCTCCAATGCATTCTCCATTCAGCCACCAAAGTGACTTTCCTGAAGCCTGACCCTGCCAGATCTCCTCCCCAGCAAACTCTGACTGTGACCATCAGTTCCAGAGGATGGCCCATGAGGAAGGCTCTCTATGATCTCCTAACAAAGTGGATGGATTCTGGGTGCAACATGAAGACAATAAGACACGGCCAACATGAGAATTTGACTTGCTTGACTAAGTATTCTCATTTAAAAAAAAAAAAAGGTTAGCTTTTCTTTTCCAATGGCAAAGTGTGGGTGGAGAGAAAGTATGATCATTGTGTTTTAAAAAAATACTGTGTGATGTTGTAGTTATAAATTATAGGACTCAACATGGAGTCTTTTAGACTCCGTACTACCAGTGACCATCAATACACAAGCAATGACAGCCTGTACTTTTCCACCCATTCTGACCCTGTGTCCATCACTGATACGACCGCAGCTCCTGACTGGATGGGACAACTGAAGTGCCTTTGAGCCAGCACCCAAACCTGGGGTCTCCCATTGCCACCCACAACCCACAACCAATTTCTGGTCCTGATAAGCAAATTCTCCCTCCCCCTCCCATCAAATCTGGTATTATACTGTTTGATTTTGAATAAAGATCCTAAGCTGATACAGTTTCCTGGGACTAAAAAGTCTTGATACTTCTTTAAAATTCAGAAGGAAAAAATTTGAGTTGCTCAGGTAGAAAACTTAATAAACTTACTGTAACAGTGATGTTTTAAGATTATATTTTGGAGGCTTGTGGTTAAGTTCATTATCTGGAATTTTTAATATCTTTCTTTTTAAAATGAATTTAAAATTCATAAAGTATTTGTTGTGAGAAATGATTGCTTCAGATCCCTACTCTGTTCCAACTAGTTTTAATCATTTTAACATCCTTCCATGGGGGTGGTGTGTATGGACTGTGAACTACAGATTCTAAGTTCTCTTGCTTTATCAAAAGAAGCTACAAGAAGCTCTTCATCCTTGTTATGGTGACCAAGCACAGGTGACTCCATTACATGAAAAGTTCCCCAACTTATTTTTATGCTTCGATCAACCATCTCATGACCCCTAGTCACCAGACATCCCCATGCTTTGCCCAAGCCCCTTCCTCACTGATAAACCATTTTTTGACTGATATATCATCTTTGGCCCTAGAAGCAAGGTCTACCTACCAATGGGACTCTGTGTTCTGGGCAGCCCATCTTGAGCAGTCGATCTGGTATTCTGAAGGCCCTGGAGGAAGAGGGCATCTCAGATCATGAGGAAGATCTGAGGATCAAGGACCCTTCCCTAAAGTGCCCTTGTTTCAGAGGTCTCCTCAAGTGCGTCTTCTTGCAGATTGGGTGATTATGTCCCCTCCACTGTAGAATCTGTTTGCAGCACATTCCCGGGGGGGCATATTCCTGGGAGCAGGAGAGGGAACTTGGCCAGGAAAGTGTTAAGTGCTTGGGTGTTAAGCGCTCTCCAAGGTGCTGCTTGTAGGACTGGAGAATAGTTTACTAAAGGTGCCCAAGAGTGAGTGCTTGTTGTGTCTGACTTGGCAACCTCATTGGGGCGTTCTTGGCAGAGACTGGAGGGGTTGGCCATTCCCTTTTGCAGGACTGTTTTATGGATGAGGAAACTGGGGCTCACGCAGCCAGGAAGCTTCAAGCCCTGGACAACCAGCCTTTCTGACTCCTGGGGCCCCAGCGGTCCTGAGCTACTGAGGAGCATCGAGCTCCGCCAATGTTCAGCAAGTCCCCAAACTTCCATCCTAATCGTGCTCGACTGCTGAAGGATTCCTCTGCACACTAGGAAACCTGATGAGAAGGCCGTCTTCTCAACAAGCCCCTTTAAAGCGTGGAGCCTCCTGGCTCAGCCCAACCTGAGCACGTAGCCCCCAGAGCTTTGCTCCTTATTCATCTCCCTCACCAGCGGGGCTGGGGCCGAATTTGTCTTCCCATATTGCTGTATAGTGTGTGCATGCTTTTGGGGGGAGGGGGCTGCTTAGGATCCCTATGCTAGGACCACCCCTCTTTTTTCCAGAGCTCAGCATAACAATCCTCTGGATGTACCTGGTTGCAGCAAGATCCCAGAACTGTTTCCATAGCAGCCCCAGGGGGTCCCTAAGCCCAGATAAGCATTTGTGGTACCCTCGTCTAGTCACAAACTCCTGCTGAAAATCAACCTCCTTATTGTCGGGGATACACTCACTTTGTAACTGAGCTTCAGCCACACTAAGGTCTCCTTGGTATCAGAGGAGGTGCCGGCACAGAATAATAGAATAATAATAAAGAAGGCTTCCTATTTATGACCACCGTTGGCCATATTTTTCCGTTTTTATTTCTTAGAGTTCACTGTGGTAACCTCTGTGACTTGGTCATTTGTTTTCAGACTTGATGATAGCAATAAAGCTCGCGTTTGTTCTAGATTCTCAGGCCCCAACTTCATGTAGATCCTTGAACCTGGATCTTTGCACTAACTTGAGTCAGAAGGCCAACATGGCAGAGAAATTCATTAAAATGTGGTTTATATATATTTGCACTCCCATGCATTTTATTTTTACATATTTACAAACAACCCTCCACTGATAGCTCCAAGGACTTTGCCAAGCTCTTTGGTTCAGGAACCAAGAGGAGCCCTGCACCCTCAGGGAGGAGATGGGAAATAAGGCTGTCCAGTCTAACTGTCTGGAGATCTTGGGGCTAAACAGAGTCACCTGCTATCACACTTGTAGGACTGGAGAGTAGTTTACTAGCTTAGCAGTAACTTACTTAAGCTTAGCAGACCTGAGCTTTAAGAAGAGTCAGAGTTGTATTGGAAACAGGGACAGCTATGAGGCTGGGGGCTGCAGGCAGAGCAGTGGAGGGAAAAGTGCATGGGTGTAAGAGAGGTAAGAGGGCTACAGAATTTGGTAACCGACTGGACCCTGGGAGTTAGGGAGGGAGCAAGAGTTATGGGTTTGGGAACTTGGGACTCTGACCTTTGACAGAAAGAGCAAAGTTCAGAAAAGGCAAGAATTGGGAGCAAGTTAACTTTTAGAAATGACTGCGGTGGCCAAAGGCGTGAATAAAACATTTCTAAAGGCGGTTCCTTTTAATGGTTTCAGAGTTGTGCAGTATTTGTGCCAAATGGCAAAATTTAATACAGAAAAAACATGCACGATTGAGGGGGTAGGGTGAGAGGCATCAGTCTTAGATGTGAAAAAAGTCTGGATCATGGATTAATTCTACTGAATCCCTGGCATTTGATTCATTATAATATTAAGAAGCATTTTTAGAAAGGCTCACTCTGTGCCACGCCCCCCAAAACAGTCTGTACCCTAAAGAAACTGACATTCAAACGTGGGAAGCATGGACAAATCAGTAGGAACAAGATCAATACCGAACTGATGGGAGACAGCTTTAGAGGGGAAGGCTCTCTAGAGGAATCTTAATGGAAACCAGGGTTAGGGTCACAGCATGGCAGGGAAAGCCTTCCCAGCCTGAGAAAGAGGCAGTATAAAAGATTAGGGACAAAAGATACTGGGTTGAAGGAAAGGCAAGTTGTGCTTCAAAGGAAGTCATATAAAAAAGAGTAGAAAAATAGGAAGGAATCAGATTGTGGTGAACTGTAAAGGTCAAACAGGGAATCGCCAGGGAGAAGATGTATGGCGTCCTCGGACTGTGCTTTGGCAATTGGGGGGGGGGGGAGAACAGTATAGACTTGGGCTGGTGAGACAAAATGTAAGACTACTGCAGTAATGCAGGAGGAAGGGGATGAGGGCTCGAGGAGGGCAGTGGTTGTGGGAGTAAAGGGCAGGGGACAAATGGCAGAGAAAGAAACAAGTCTGGCAAGTGAGGAGATGGGATGACGTCGAGAGTGCAAGCCTGGGTGACTGGACAGATGGCGATGTCCTCAACGGTCATGGCGATGGTGGGAAGAGGGCTGGCCCCCTGGTCAGGAGAATGAGTTCTGCAGGACATACAGAAGGGTAGTGGGCGCATTCAGATGAAAGGAACAACAAACCCTCACTGCTGCCAGAACAGTCATCCCCCCATTTCAACACCAACAAAATGGAAATAATGGAAAATCCTTAGACATTCTGAACCTAGAGGCCATTTCAAAAGGGGAAAGGCCCAGTACAATCCCTGCTCAAGGTCACCTTGTGCCTTCATTCTCATGGCTTTTACTTATTTCCCAACGAGTTCTTTTTTGTTTTTAACAAGCTAATTACCCAAACAAAGCTAAGGGAGATTCCCAACAGAGAGAGTACAAGGAAAAGAGAGGAGAGTCCAGGACAGAATCTTGGAGAACAGTCAACTTAACGAGTCTGGGGAAAAAATCAAGACACAACAAAGACAGAGAATGTACAGTTAAAGATGCAGGAGGAAAAGCTCTGAACTGTGATGATGTAAAGGCAAAGAAGAGAGAAATACATACTTAATTGTTGAAAGAAGAGAAGGGAGGATAAGATTTCTTCCTTGAATGAATTCTTTGATGTACAATAAGTTGGGATCTCTGACTGAAGGCCTTCCCACACTCATCACATTCATACGGTTTCTCTCCAGAATGAATTCTTTGATGGACAGTGAGTTGGGATCTCTGGCTAAAGGCCTTCCCACACTCACTGCATTCATAAGGTTTCTCCCCAGTGTGAATCCTCTGATGGCGAGTGAGATCTGTTGTGCGGATGAAGGCCTTCCCACATTCACTGCATTCATAAGGTTTCTCTCCGGTATGAATTTTCTGATGTACAGTAAGCTGTGACCTCTGCCTGAAGGCCTTGCCACAGTCAATACAGTCAAAAGGTTTCTCCCCAGTGTGAATTCTCCAATGGAGGATGAGCTGTGAGCTTCCATGGAAGGCTTTGCCACATTCAAAACACTCAAAACGTCTGTCTCCAGTATGAGTTCTCTCCTGCACAGTAAGTGGGGACGTCCCATGGAAGGTCTTCTCACATTCTAAATATTCCAAAGTTTTCTCTCGGCTATGAATTCTCTTATGTAGAGTGAGACGTTTCCTCACGCTGAAGGTCTTGCCACATTCGTTACATGCAAAAGGTTTCTCTCCGGTATGAATTCTCTGATGCTGAGTGAGACTTGTCTTCAAACGGAAGGTCTTGCCACATTCATTACATTCATAAGGTTTCTCTCCTGTATGAATCCTTTGATGCACGATGAGATGGGAGCTATGGCTGAAGGGCTTCCCACATTCATTACATTCATAGGGCTTCTCTCCAGTGTGAGTGGTTTGATGCTGAATAAGTCCTGAGCTACTTCTGAAAGCCTTCGCACATTCGTTACACTCATAAGGCTTCTCTCCAGTATGGATTCTTTTATGTACAATAAGTTGTGAACTCTTGCTAAAGGCTTTCCCACATTCACTACATTCATAGGGTTTCTCTCCAGTGTGGATCCTCTGATGTGCCCTAAGTCGTGAGCTCCTACTGAAGGCCTTTCCACATTCACTACATTCATAAGGCTTCTCTCCCGTGTGAATTCTCTGGTGCTCGTTAAGGCTCGACCTCTGGTGAAAAGCCTTCCCACACTCACTGCATCCATAGGGCTTCTCTCCGGTGTGAATTCTCTGGTGCTGAGTCAGGTGTGAGCTCCAGTGGAAAGCCTTCCCACATTCCAAACACTCATAAGGTTTCTCTCTGGTATGAAGTTTCTGATGTCGAGTCAGATCTGTCCTCAAACTGAAGCCTTTTCCGCATGCGTCACAGCCGTAAGGTCTCTCACCAGTGTGAGTGGTCTGATGTTGGATAAGCCCGGTTTTCACAATGAAGGCCTTCCCACATTCGTTACATTCGTAAGGTCTTTCTCCTGTATGAAGTCTCTGATGCTGAGTAAGGTGTGATCGCTGATTGAAGGCCTTCAGACATTCCCTGCACTCATAAGGCTTCTCTCTGGTATGAATTCTCTGATGTCGAGTAAGACCTGTTCTCACACTGAAGGTCTTCCCACATTCATCACATCCGTGAAGTTTCTTGCTAGTATGGATTTTCGGGCATATGGTAAGTTTTGAGCTCTCATGGAAAGCTTTCTCATATTTATTACATTTATAGGATTTCTCTGGAGTATGAATTCTGTGAAGGGAAAGGATGAACTGTGGTTAAAAGTTTTCATACATTTATTACATTTAAATGTAATAAAAGTCAGATGCAGTATTCCATATTCATTATCCTCCACTTCTGTAAAGAAGCTAGAAGAGATTAGGCTCTATAAATTTTTGTTTCTTTGTTCGTTTTTGCAAGGCAATTGGGATTAAATGACTTGCCCAGATCAATAATTATTTCTTTAGGAACCAAAGCTTCTTTCCTTCAGAGACTCTTCATTGAGGGAAGAAAATTGGTTGCAGACTGTGCCTTTTGACATATTTTTGCAGTCCTTACTTTATTGAGATTTTTCCTTAGGATAAAGGAATATTAGAATATCTAATTTCTTAGAACACATCTCTTGGGACACCTCTTCTTTAACCTTTGTGGAAGCATAGCCTGAAATTCTTCTCTAATATCTTTTCTAAATTCCCAACCAGTCTCTAAAGAGACATTCTGAACTTCTTTTGCTATGTTGGATCATCCCTGTGGCAATCTGGGAAAGCCCAAGAAGCCCTTCTCAGAATCAGGTTTTTAAATGTACAAAATAAAATACCTAGGATTGCAAAGGAAATCAATAATGTTATAATAAATAATAATTATTATAATCAATCAATAAAAAATATCTTTAAAAACAAATTCATAGGAACAGCTAGATGATTGGGTGACTAGAGCAATGGAGAAAGGAGGACCTGAGTTCAAATCTGCCCTCAGACACTTAACACTACCTAAATGTGTGACCCTGGGCAAGTCACTTACCCCCAGTTGCCTCCCCCACAAAAAATATATATATTCACAGATGCCAGGTTAGAAACTTCTCTCCAAAAAGAAAAATCATTAGAAAAAGTTCAGAGAAGAATCTGATCCCTCTGTGACTGGATAAGGACATAAGCTCCTTGACTGAGCTGAATACATCCAGAAAATGACTCCAGATTCCCAGGCCATTTTGAGTTAGCACTTCACTATCTGATGAATTCAAGACTGTTCCCTACACTCTCTTTCTTTGTTTGTAAACCTGACTGTGAAATTATTTTTGTTTCTAAATACTTTAAAATGTATAAATTGGAAATGGAGAGTTTCAACTGAAACTGCAGCATTTGCATCCACATCCAGAGAGAGAACTTTGGAGATTGAATGTGGATCAAAGCACAGGATTTTCTTTTTTTGTTATTGTTTATTTCTTTTTTTTCTTTCACGTTTTTTCTCCTTTTGATCTGATTTTTTTGGCATAGCAGGATGAATGTGGAAATATGTTCAGTAGAACTGACCATGTTTAGCCTGTATTGGATTGCTTGCCGTCTTGGGAAGAGGAGAGGGGAAAGAGGGAGAAAAATTTGGAACGGGAGGTTTTGCAAAGGTGAATATTGAAAACTATCTTGGAATATGTTTGGAAAAATAAAATACCATTTTACAAAAGTAATGGAAAAATGCAATGATGCAAATTAACCCTAAGAAAAAATTAAATCAAATCAAATCGAGGTAATTCATAAAAGTAAATAATAAATTTGAAATTTTTTAAAAAGCACATTATATACCATGCTTTAAAAAACCACTCTAAAAAAACCCCACTCTAAAAGTCTCCCTTCCATGTCCATATGTTTTGTTATGCATAAATGCACACAAAATCATGCACACACACACACACACACACATTAAAAAATACAGAGTACCGTTTTCCTCCTTCCTACCTGACATCATGTTCTGAAGCTTCTTCCCACTTGGATACACACAAATGATCCCTTGCCAGCTGTTCCAAGGCTGAGTTTTCCAGAAAAGTGCCAAGCTTCGGAGCTGACTCTTTGGCATCAGACTCTGTTCCCTGATCTGGGGGGGGGGGAAAGTATAAAAACTGCTGTTTCCTCAGCTGGTAGAAAGGTAACTCCTGCTTTCTCAGACCTGTCTTCTGAATCCTAAACAAGAAAGAGGATGGCCAGAAGTTTGTCTATAAGCACTTATTAAGCACCTACTGCATGCCAGGCACGGTGTTGAGCGCTGAGGACACAAATAAAGGCAAAAAAAGACAACTCCTGTCCTCAGGAAGCGCCTGGACTAATTGCAGAGACAATGGCCCACAGCTACGAGCAAACAGGACTACAAAATACAGCTCCCTTCCATGTTCCCTGAGCTCAGGAAGAGACAGGCAGCAGCCCCAGAAGCCCACATGGGCTCCATCTCTGTTTGATCTAAGTCCAGAGGCTGAAAGGTGCAGGGTCCTGAATGATGGCAAGGAGCCCGAGGGGGGGAGGTAGGGCTGAGGGGCCCAGGTGGCTGGTCAGCATCTGATTCCAGGGGGAGGAGAAGGGGGCCCCCCAGGGTGTCCACCACTCCTCCTCCCGAGGCGGTCCTGGCCCAGACCCTTATCTATCCTCTCTGGGCACTGTGGGGCTTCGGGTTCAGCTGTTTCCCGAGCCACTGAATGTTTCCATGATGCAATAGTCTTCAATAAATACAATGTGAATGCAATATCATTCCCAAGTCCAAGAGTGAAAGGACGAGAGCAGCAGTACTTGGAGTCTGGGGGTGGAACAGCCAGCATGGACAGCCTTGTGACACTGGAACCAGAACAGGAAAGTGGGGAGGGGGTGGGGAAGGAGGGGAGCAGCTGGCCAGAGAGGGAAAATAGGGAGGGGGCAGGGAAGGGGGCAGGGAAGGAGGGGAGCAGCCGGCCAGAGAGGGAAAGTGGGGAGGAGGGGAGCAGCCGGCAGGGTCTGGCACTAGCCTCCCAGAGGCCTTTGCAGGCTGCTGCCCAGTCCAGGGAGCCTGTGTTTGGCATTCCCCTGGCAGACAGGGCAAAGCCCAGGGGTGGAGGGCTGACTGATGGGGGCCTAAGACTAGGCAAGGACCAAAGCGGACCCCATTTCCCCCAAAGACCTCTGAGATCTGGCCTTGAGAACCAGGCCGGTTCCTCCCTCCCAGGGCTCTGGGACCTGCAGGCCAGGGCACTTCTGCATGGCCATCCGTTCAGGTAATCCCACCTGGAAGGGGGCCCTACGGGGAGTTCCTTGTCCTGGGGGCAAACCGAACAGGAGGAATGGCAAGCTGCATGGCTGGCTCCAACACCCACCTTTGGAAGGGAAGGCGGCTAAAGGATATCCCCGAAAAGGACGTGGGGGCTTTGGGGAGTCGGCTGTCGGACATGGGAGCCCCGAAAGCTGCTGTGGGGGGCCCTGCCTCTAGAGGTTTCAGGGAGCAGAACAGGGAAGGGGACAGCCACCAGCCTCTCCTTCCCAGCACCAGAACCCATCCTGAGCATCCAGAGGAGCTGGTGAAGGGTCTTGGGAGCACATCATTCGGGAGTGACTGAAGGAGGAAGGATTTCCGAGGAGCTGTTGTGAAAAGGGAGGGATCACGCCTGCTCCGCTGGGGCAATGGAGTCACCGAGAGCTGCTGGACGCGTGGTCAGTGAGGGCCCCTGGCGTCATCGCCCCATTGCGAGGGTCTTGCTACATGTCCCTGTCCCTGAGATCTGACCCTGATGTGCCCGCCTGCTGAGGCTCTGGAGCCGGACTGACACCCAGTAAGTCAGCCGTTCCCCCGAGCGCTGGACCACCCGAGCAGCCGGTGATCGATGGCTTCCTCAACATCACCGATGACCATTATTTCAGGCCAGGAACACTCCAGCCGGAGAGCTCCTGCGTGCTGACCCTGTCTCCTGGACGACCGGTCCCGGAACCCCAGTGTACCCCCCATGTTCTTCACAATCCAGACCCAGTCTAGAATCTAGGGATCCAGGGGGAACGCCATTCTGCACATGCCCACGGAGCCCCCCGAGGACACACAGAGCGCTTGGGGGCCATGACCGGGGCCCAGTCTCACCTGCACTGCCGAGGTCTCCCTCTGGCGACCTAGGGGCTTCCCCTCTCTCCAGCCGGCAGATCATGTCCGGCTTGGACACGGCCAGGCCTGTCAAGGGAAAACAAAAACGAGGACTCCGTTGTAATCCCTTCCTAGCTCAGACAGATCCAGCTGAGGCAGGGAAGGAGGCCGGGGATGATGGGCCCGAAAGCGGGGAGCGGGATGGGCCCCTGGGCCCCAGCGGGTCCGGCTCAGATTCCTGGGAAGACAAGGGGGATCCTGGGCCTGAGGAGGAGGGGCAGCCTCAGGGACCACCCGGCAGGCAGGCTTCAGAGACCCGGGCAAAGAGCCTCCATCCTGTCTCCGAGTGGCCGGACCCCATCCCCTGGGAGAGGGAAGGGCAGCCGGGGTCCTCACCCAGGCAGACCAGGTTCCCGTAGTTCTCGAGCATCACCTCGCGGTACATCTCCTTCTGAGGAAGGCACAAGCAGCCCCACTCCTCCGGGGTGAAGTCCACGGCCACGTCACTGAAGGTCACCGACTCCTGCAACGCCAGAGACAAGTGAGCTCATGCCGGCCAGCCTGGCGGGGGCGGGAAGTCCGGGATTCGGGTGGCGCCCTTCTGGCCTTGCTCAGAATTGTGCCACAAAAGGGCTACTCATCTCCCAAAGGCCTAAAGGCACTGGCCCAGCCTTAGTGGCCTGCCTCCTGAGGGCTGACCGCTACGGCACGGCCCCCATGGGGAGGAAGGCTCCCCCCCCCCGCTTATCCATGGTGCCAGGGCCAGCAGGAGGGCATCTGAAGGCAGACAGGGCAGGGGCCATGCTCCCCCGGCCCCCATCGGCCTCCTCATCTCCGTCCTTCAGCAGATGGCCCCTTCCTGTCCTGGCTGCCCCCCTCTGCTCGCTCCCAAGCCCAGATGTGGCCTGAGGAGGCAGAGGCCAGAAGGACCGCTGGACACCGGGCTCTGCTGGCCCTGACCCACAAAACAGGCCAAGGAAGAAGACTTAAGGACAACTGGATGGCCCCAAAGCTGTCGTTAAAGAAAGAACCACAAGGGGTCAAGGGCTGGGCCTGGAGTTCAAGTCCAGCCTCAACTATTTACCAGCTGTATGACCCAAGGCAAGTCAGGCTGCCAGCCTCGGTCTCCTCAGCTCTAAAATGGGATCACAGCAGCACCCCCTCCCGGAGCTGGGAGGATGCTTTTCCTATCTGTATCATTCCTATCAAAACAACAGGAATACCGCCAAGAGCCCTTAGATCTGGAAGCTGACAAGGGAAAGTCACCCCCTGGAAGAAACCCCAAAAGGGAGACACTGGAGTTAAATAGTCCAGCTCTTCAGATGATCCAGGGAAGGGAGGGAGGAATAGGGAGGTGGGCAGCAGAAGGGGAAAGGCTCGGGGGAAGGGAGGGAGTAGCAAGGAAGCCCCCAGCTGAGAGGGTTTATGGGGGAAGGGAGGTAGAAGGGGCAGCACA
>JAJPUD010032731.1:0-11756 GCA_023553655.1 Myrmecobius fasciatus
CAATAATATTCCATAACATTCATATACCATAATTTATTCAGCCACTCTCCAATTGATGGGCATCCCTTCAGTTTCCAGTTTCTAGCCACTACAAAAAGGGCTGCCACGAACATTCTTGCACGTGTGGGTCCCTTTCCCTCCTCTAAGATCTCTTTGGGATATAGGCCCAATAGAAACACTGCTGGGTCAAAGGGTATGCAAAAAGTTTGATAACTTTTTGAGCGTAGCTCCAAATTGCTCTCCAGAATGGTTGGATCCATTCACAGTTCCACCAACAATGTATTAGTGTCCCAGTTTTCCCACATCCCCTCCAACATTCATCGTTATCTTTTCCTGTCATTTTAGCCAATCTGACAGGTGTGTAGTGGTACCTCAGAGTTCTCCTAATTTGCATTTCTCTGATCAATAGTGATTTGGAGCAACTTTTCATATGACTAGAGATGGTTTTAATTTCATCATCTGAAAATTGTCTGTTCATATCCCTTGACCACTTATCTATTGAAGAGTGGCTTGAATTCTTATATTTATGAGACAATTCTCTCTATATTTTAGAAATGAGGCCTTTATCAATCAGAACCATTAAATGTAAAGATGATTTCCCAATTTGATGTTTCCCTCCTAATCTTGTCTGCATTAGTTTTATTTGTACAGAAACTTTTTAACTTAATATAATCAAAATTATCCATCTTGTGTTCAATTAGGAGTTCCAGGTCTTCTTTGGACATAGATTTATTCCATCTCCACAGGTCTGAGAGGTAAACTATATTACGTTCCTCTAACTTGCTTACAAAATCACTCTTTATATCTAGATTTTGAACCCATTTAGATCTTATCTTGGTACGTGGGGTTAGATGTGGGTCAAGCCCTAATTTCTTCCACACTAGTTTCCAATTTTCCCAGCAGTTTTTGCCAAATAGTGAGTACTTATCCCAAAAGCTGGGGACTTTGGGTTTATCAAACACTAAATTGTTAAGGTTATTGCCTAGATTGTCCTGATAACCTATCCTGTGCCACTGATTGACTGCTCTGTTTCTTAGCCAGTACCAAATGGTTTTGATGACCGCTGCTTTATAATATAGTTTTAGATCTGGTACAGCAAGGCCACCTTCATCTGCCTTTTTTTTTTCATTAATCCCCTTAAAATCCTTGACCTTTTGTTCTTCCAAATGAACTTTGCTACTATTTTTTCTAGATCTGTAAAATAATTTCTTGGGAGTTTGATTGGTATGGCACTAAATAAGTAGATTAGTTTGGGTAGTATTGTCATTTTTATTATGTTTGTTCTGCCTACCCATGAGCATTTAATGTTTTTCCAATTGATTAGGTCTGATTTTATTTGTGTGGAAAGTGTTTTGTAGTTTAGTTTGTGTAGTTTCTGACTTTTCCTTGGCAGATAGATTCCCAAATATTTTATCCTATCATCTGCTATTTGGAATGGAATTTCTTTTGGTATCTCTTGCTGCTGAACTTTGTTGATAACATATAAAAATGCTGATGATTTATGTGGATTAATTTTAAATCCTGCCACTTTGCTAAAGTTGTGAATTGTTTTTAGTAGTTTTTTAGTTGAGTCTCTAGGGTTCTCTAAGTATACCATCATGTCATCTGCAAAGAGTGATAATTTGGTTTCTTCATTACCTACTCTGATTCCTTTTATCTCTTTTTCTTCTCTTATTGCTAAAGCTAACATTTCTAATACAATATTAAATAGTAATGGTGATAGTGGGCAGCCTTGTTTCACTCCTGATCTTATTGGTGTGTGCCTTTACTTTTAATGAACACAAGCTGCTCCCAGAAACCCTGGTCTCCTTGTGAAACCAGCCGGTCAGTCTAGCACAGCAATTGTTATCTACCATCAAGACTAGCCAAGATGGTGGAGTAGGAACACAACCAAGCTTTTCCCCCACAAAGTTCTAGAAAACTCAATAGGTCGAACCATAATCAGGAAAACCAAGATAAAAATACTCATATTTCCAGCCCAAGTTGGCAGAGGAAGACAGGGAGATCTGCAAACACTGGGGACCAAATGTAGCTAAGAGCACATCCATGCCCTCAGAGTTTTCAAGTTAAAAGATCCTGGCTATGGACAAGGGCAAGAAGAGTTCCTAGATTGAGTCAGAGGGGCCGGACCTGATGCAGAGAACTAGAAGTTCTGTCACTCTCTTTCATACTCCAAAACTGGACCACAGATTGAGCACAGACTGAGAAGGGGACCTGCCCACAGAGATTGATCCTGGGCAGGGAGCAGATCCAGGCGCAGGCTGTACAACAAACAAGAAGCAAGCAGAGAGAGATGAGCCAGAATTATGTGATGCTAATCCCTGGGGGCAGAGTGGGGTCTTATTATCAGCCCCCTGCACAATCTGAAACCTGCAGTGCAATAACTAGAGCAGGGATTCCAAACCCAAGGGGAGCCCAGTTCTGTCACTGAACAGGCAGAATCTTCCAGCTAGTCACCGAGTCCAGAAATCGACTACAGGAATGATAAATAAGTTGTGTTGGCTGGACCCAAACTCAGGTCAGGAACTTGCAGAGCTCAGAGCAAGAAGAAAGCACTCAGAATTACTTTGTCCTGATGGGATTGCTTCAGGCAATGTTCCAGTCCATGATATCTTTGAATAACACTTCAATAAGCAGCAGCAGAACACAAGAGAGCCAAGCAGGCCCAGAGGCTCCCTCCAGAAGTGAACAGATCTTGGTCCTACCATAAAATCCTGTAGGAGTCCAGCTCCAGTCAAGAGGATGAGTATGATAGTGAAATTAAGATACACAAGCCAGGCGGGATTTGTCTAAGCAGTCTATTTATTGATCCAAAAGCTAGAGTTTCTATATTCTTTAAGCCAGCACCACATTAATACCAGGAATCGGCTAGTACTGTGTTAACACCAGAATTAAGCTAGTGCTGTGTTAACACCAGAAATAATGCAGCATTGTGTTAACACCAGATGTCTCCAGGTGGCACTGTGTACATTCCAGGGTTAAGGTTCATCCACATTTCAGTTTGATGTTAACTTTAAACAGTAATTGGCAGAAACAGCAGAGTCGAAGTAACAGTAACAGCAGCAATCAGAAGTAACAGTAACAATGGAGTCAGAATTAGCAGTAACAATAGAGTCAGAAGTAACAGTAACAACAGCAGAGTTGGAAGGAGCAGTCACTAGCAGTTACAATGTACCTTATTATAACAGAGCCCTAAATAATACAGTTTGTGGTGCCTTTGTCCTATTGATGTAATAGGACTCTGTGTCCCCCTGATCTTTTTGGGGGGTGGGCCTGGGTTAGAAAAACCCTGAATCTCAACCCCTCACAATCTGGGGGAAAATTCCTAAAATGATCCCCCTTGAATCTCAACCTCTCCCCCCCCCCTCCTACTTGGTTTCAGGGAAACTCCCACCCTCAATCAATCTGGGAAACAATAAACACCCTTTATTGATCTGGAAATTACTCCCTCAAATCGCTCCCTATCCTGGGCCATAGAAAGCTAAATAAAATCAAAACTCTATGCCCCAATCTTTGCTAACTTCCTAATCAGGAACTAGCCCACTGAGACAATGAGCTTCTCCATGAAAATAAACTTATTTTTGCCAAACCTCGCTTGGAGACTGGAACTGCAAATTCTTTCACAAAACCTGCGACACCAGCCTGGGTGTTGTACCACAGCTTCCCTGTCTCAGTTTCCCTCAGTTGCAGTTGCAGTTTCCCTCAGTTGCTGTTTCAGTCTCCCTTAATTTCTCTGTCCCAGAATAGCAATCCCCACTTCCTGACCTTCAGAAATAATTGGACTCACATTCCAAAGGAGTTATAGAACCTCCAGATGTTCAGCCTCGACCTCCCCCTTATCTGCATGACCCAGACTTGCTGTCTTCTCCTAGTTCTGCCCTCCTACTCCTTACCTGTCAGAACTGAATTTATGGTTTCCTTGGACACCAGATGTGCTCAGCTGTTCCCATGAGTTCTTTGTTTCCCCTGGGCCATGGAGATTATAAAACTCCTGTTCCCAAGCAATGAGGTGCTGAATACTTTGTATTCAGTCGGCTGACATGGCTGTGTGTGTGTCAGTCTCTGGGCTGGACTTCGTGCTTTGAGACATGAGTCCCAGCAGTCCTGATCCATAGCTATGGATTCTGAACTCTCAATTAACATCAATAAAGCATTACCTAATTTCCACTGTGTGATACTGCCTCAGTTTCTCCCTGAGCATTACATGGGGACCCCCCTCAACACTGTTGCATGCATTCTTCACCAAGATTATCCTAAATTTATCTAGAGCATGTCTTTTTTTTTAATAAAGCTTTTTATTTGCAAAACATATGAGTGACTTTTCAACATTGACCTTTGCAAAAAAAACTTTTTTTTTCCAAAGCTTTTCCTTTCCCTCCCCCCCGCCCCCCACCCCTAGATGACAGGTAATCTAATACATGCTAGATAGGATAAATTATATGACAAATACAATACATGTATACATATCTATACAGTTATCTTACTGCACAAGAGCGCTGAGATCTAGAAAGAGAAGAAGAAAAAAAACAACCTAAGAAGGAAAACAGACTGCCACACAGTATTTTCAGAAAGCTTTAAAATGCTGTGTGGTGGTTCACTCTCAGTTCCCACCGGCCTCTCTCTGGATGTATATGACTATCTTCATCGCAACACAACTGGTTTGAATCGCATCATTGTTGAAGAGAACCATGTCCATCAAAATTGATCATCGAATAGTTTTGTTGCTGTGTATAATGTTCTCCTGGTTCTGCTGATTTCACTCAGCATCAGTTCATGCAAGTCTCTCCAATCCTCTCTGAAATCCTCCTGTTGGTCATTTCTTACAGAACAATAATATTCCATAACATTCATATACCATAATTTATTCAGCCATTCTCCAATTGATGGGCATCTTTTCAATTTCCAGTTTCTTGCCACTACAAAAAGGGCTGCCCCAAACATTTTTGCATATGTGGGTCCCTTTCCCTCCTTCAAAATCTCTTTGGGATATAGGCCCAGTAGAAATACTGCTGGGTCAAAGGGTATGCACTGTTTGATAACTCTTTGAGCATAGCTCCAAATTGCTCTCCAGAATGGTTGGATCCGTTCACAGTTCCACCAACAATGTATCAGTGTCCCAGTTTTCCCACATCCCCTCCAACAGCTATCATTATCATTTCCTGTCATTTTAGCCAATCTGACAGGTGTGTAGTGGTATCTCAGAGTTGTCTTAATTTGCATTTCTCTGATCAATAGTGACTTGGAGCACCTTTTCATGTGACCGGAAATAGTTTCAATTTCTTCGTCTGAAAATTGTCTGTTCATATCTTTTGACCATTTGTCAATTGGAGAATGGCTTGAATTCTTATATATTTGAGTCAATTCTCTATATATTTTAGAAATGAGGCCTTTATCAGAACCTTTGGATGTAAAAATATTTTCCCAGTTTACTGCTACCCTTCTAATCTTGTCTGCATTCATTTTGTTTGTACAAAAACTTTTCAACTTGATATAGTCAAACTTATCTATTTTGTGATTAATGATGACCTCTAGTTCTTCTTTGGTCACAAATTCCTTCCCCCTCCACAGGTCTGAGAGGTAAACCATCCTACATTGTTCTAATTTGTTTATAATATCATTCTTTATGCCTAGATCATGAATCCATTTTGACCTTATCTTGGTATATGGTGTTAGATGTGGGTCAATGCCTAATTTCTTCCAGACTAGTTTCCAATTATCCCAGCAGTTTTTGTCAAATAGTGAGTTTTTATCCCAAAAACTGGGGTCTTTGGGTTTATCGAACACTAGATTACAATTGTCATTGAGTATTTTGTTCTGTGAACCTAACCTATTCCACTGATCCACTACTCTATTTCTTATCCAGTACCAAATGGTTTTGGTGACCACTGCTTTATAATATACTTTTAGATCTGGTGCAGCTCGGCCACCCTCATTTGCATTTTTTTTCATTAATTCCCTTGAAATTCTTGACCTTTTGTTTTTCCAGATGAATTTTGTCGTTATTTTTTCTAGTTCAGTTAAATAATCTCTTGGGAGTTTGATTGGTATAGCACTAAATAGATAGATTAGTTTAGGTAGTATTGCCATCTTTATTATATTCACTCGACCTATCCAAGAGCATTTGATGTTTTTCCAATTGTTTAGATCTGACTTTATTTGTGTGGAGAGTGTTTTGTAGTTTTGCTCATATAGATCCTGACTTTCCCTTGGCAGATATATTCCCAAATATTTTATACTATCGATAGTTATTTTGAATGGAATTTCTCTTTGTATCTCTTGCTGTTGCATTTTGTTGGTGATGTATAAAAATGCTGATGATTTATGTGGATTTATTTTGTATCCTGCAACTTTGCTAAAGTTGTGGATTAATTCTAATAGTTTTTTAGTTGATTCTCTAGGGTTCTCTAAGTAGACCATCATATCATCTGCAAAGAGTGATAATTTCGTTTCCTCATGACCTACTCTAATTCCTTTAATCTCTTTTTCTTGTCTTATTGCCAAGGCTAGCATTTCTAATACAATATTGAACAGTAATGGTGATAGTGGACAACCTTGTTTCACCCCTGATCTTATTGGGAATGGTTCCAGTTTATCACCATTACATATGATGCGAGCTGATGGTTTTAAATAGATGTAGAGCATGTCTTTCATTGATTATTTCGAGAGGTGAGCCAATGCCTTGAACTGCAGGCCCTTAGAGAGCAGATCTCAAGTAATACCTGGACCAGACTCTTCCTGTATGTGGACTTATTCAATAATGGCTCTCTACAAATTCTAAAGTGTTCTAAAAGAAGAAAGTGGAAATAAGAAAACAATCTCCCCATAAAGAGCTATTATAGCTCTTTATTACATCTTAAGATATAAATCTAAAAGGAGACAATGATTCCAAAAT
Source organism: Myrmecobius fasciatus (assembly GCA_023553655.1). Classification (NCBI taxonomy): domain Eukaryota; kingdom Metazoa; phylum Chordata; class Mammalia; order Dasyuromorphia; family Myrmecobiidae; genus Myrmecobius; species Myrmecobius fasciatus. Next base: position 6,893 of record JAJPUD010032731.1, read on the forward strand.
GTCTATTAATAAAGCCTCAAAGAAGAATGTAGCTTAGATACAAGTTCATCTAGAATTCCTAGAAGAAATAAAGAAGACACTTTTAAAAAATGTAAAATGATTTTATAAATTAAATGAATGCACTGGGATAAAAATAGAAAAGAAATGAGAGCTATGGGAGAAAGAATTGAGAAAGGAATTAACAACTTGGCAAAAGAAGTACAAAAATTTGCAAAAGCAACAAATACCCAGAAAATTAGAATAGAAAAAACAGAAGTTACTGACTCCAGTAGATTAAAAAGAAATATTTTAAAAAGTCAAAAAATGTGGAAAAATAGAAGAAAACACAAAAGTATCCCATATGGAAAAACAACTGATCTGAAAAATAGATTAGAGAAAAATTAAGAGTCATTGGACTACTTGAAAACCATTTAACTGCCCCAAAAGAGAGCTTAGACACTACATTTTAAGAAAACATTGAAAAGAAAGCCTACTCAGATCCCTTAGAAACAAGGCAAAATGGAAATAGAATTCAGTGGTTAATTCTCAAGAAAAAAAACTTTAAAACTAAAATTCCCAGCAACATTATAGCCAAAAGATTATAAAATGACCAATTCTAATGGGTGTGGCTCTTAACAATGAGAGGATTTAGGCCAATTCCAATGATCTTGTGATGGAGAGAGCCATCTACATCCAGAGAGAAAACTATGGGAACTGAGGGTGGATCACAACAGAGCATTTTCACTTCTTTTGTTGTTGTTTGCTTGCATTTTATTTTCTTTCTTATTTTTTCCCTTTTTGATTTGATCTTTCTTGTGCAGAAAAATAATTGTATAAATGTGTAGGCCTATATTGGATTTGTTTAACATGTTTAACATATATTGGATTACTTGCCATCTAGGAGAAGGGGTGAGGGGAAGGGGGGAAAATTGGAACACAAGGTTTTGTAAGGGTCAATGGTGAAAAATTATCCTCACATATGTTTTGAAAAAGCTTCAATTTAAAAAAAAGGGGGGGGGAAAGCATATTATAACCAAATCCCAGAGTTTCCAGGGCAAAAAAAAAAATACTGTGTGCAGACAGAAAGAATTCAAATACTGAAAAATAGTCACATATGAATACCATAAAGGAGCAGAGACCTTAGAATACAATGCTTTCCTGAAGACAAAAGATAAAGGTTTACAACCAAGAATATCCAGGAAAACCAAATATAAGCCTTTTGGGGTGGGGTGAGGGGAATGGACTTTTAGTGAGACAGAGGATTTTTAACCCTTCCTGATGAAAAGGCCAGAGCTGCAAAGAAACTTTGAAGTACAAACTGAAGAGTCAAGCGAAAGAAACATGAATGAACAAATTAAAGAAAAACAGAGGAAATCTAAATGTACAGAAGAGCTCAAAGTGGTTCTGTTATGTCTTGATAATCTTAAAAGAAGAAAGAAAAAGAAAGGGGAAAAGGGAAAGAAAGACTGAGGGAAATTCCCTCCCTTAATTGGGTTACACAAGTAGAAGACTACACAAATAAGGAGGAAGGGGTGGGAAGCATGGCTGCCACTTGAAACTTACTTTCATATGAACTGGTTCAAAGATGGGAAGAGCACAAAAATGGCTAGATGAAAAACTATATATCAATCAACTGGGAAACATGAGCGAAAGGGGAAGTAGAAGGGGAAGGAGGGTAGATTAAGGAAGGGAGCTAGGGACTCAAATGATAGAACACTGGACCTGAGTTCAAATCCAGTCTCAGATATTTCCCAGCTGTGTGATCCTGGGCAAGTCACTTCACTCTGTTGACCTCAGTTCCTCATTTACAAAATGAATCAGAGGGGCAACTAGGTGGTGCAGTATATAGAGCATCAGCGCTGAAGTCAGGAGGACCTGAGTTCAAATCTGACCTGTGTGAGCCTGGGCAAGTCACTTAACCCCAAATGCCTCAGGAAAAAAAAAAAAAACTAATTAGAGAAGAAAATGGCAAATTATTCCAGTATCTTTGCCAAGAAACCCCTAAATGAAGTCCTAAAAGTTTCAGTATACAACTGAAACCACTGAATAGTAACAGTAATAAAACATAGCATCTAAATACTTAAAGGAAAAAGTAATTGAATTGAAGGGGGAAATAGTAAAACTCTAAAAGTGGGGGGGTATATTGTGCTCCTTTCTGACCTAAACAAATCTAACAGAAATAAAAACTGTTAGCAAGAAGTTAGAATAGAACGCTATAAAGATCAGATAGAAAACATCTCAGGACATCACAGAAAGGGAATAGAAAGGAACTTACATACTTTTCAGTTATACTTGGAATCTTTAACAAAAATTGAATATGATTGGGTTGCAAAAATCACATACACACACAGTGTATATGGATATATATAGAGAAATATAAAATGGATGAGAACATCCACACACCAAAATCTTTTCTTATAAGATAGAATTTCAGGAATAACCTTGTCCAGTGATTCATTAATCCACATATGTGAGAGAACTGGGGTCCCCACCCACCCACCAGCATCCATTTCCCCACAATTGGTGATTTAAGTTTTCCCTTAAAGGCAACAAAACAGTCTTTGCGGCCTGATTGACTTCTATCTCCCTGGAAATACAGCTTCCTAGTCACCTAAGGATACAAAAAGTACCAACCCCATGAACTTGGGTCTCCTCCAGCTTCCTGTCTGAAGATCACCATACTATGCCGTGTCAAGCAGACTCATTTCTATTTGAAGGACATGGGCCCTTCTGTCCCAACAGAGGATAAATACTACTTTCTTGCATATCCTTGCTGGATTAAGGCAAACTGAACCTCCTTTTCTTGACTGTTCTCTGATTTATAAGAGTCTCATTTTGACCCCAAATCAAATTTCCACACAGTTCTAGCATTAAGCCCATCTTATATTTGGCCAGTGTTTACAAATACTCTCGTGAAAGAGATCCAGCACAGGGTCCAGGTAAAAGTGACATCCTGATCAATCGAGGCCCTCCAGATGATTTTGTGCTGGTTGCAATAGTCCCCAGAAAATCACAAAGCTTCCTGGAACAGATTTATAATCACTCAAAGCAGTCTGGTCTCACCTTGCACACAGGAGAGACGAAAATGGATGGTCCCATTCATCACGCATTTGAGCGAACATCTAGAGAGTTTATCAAGTACTTCGAGTATCTGGGACAGACTCGACAAATGACCTGCAGTCCGTCTCAGATTTGAATAGAAGAGAGATTGCTCTCGGAAAACCGCAGCCTCTTTTACGGTATCCCATGAGAACAAAGATTCATCTTTTTAATGCTGAGATATTATTGCTATGTGACAATGACATATGGATTTCAACTATGTGAAATTTAATAAAAAGCCGATTTCTGAGTAAGATAACATTTATTAGCAGGGCCGTGCTATTTGTCAATATGAGGGCTAATGATTAGCCCCCATTTATGCCTAAAATCCCAAGCAAAAGGACAGTTCTCCTTCTAGACTTTTTTAGGGAGTCCAGAAAGGGTAGATGGCATCTTGGAATTGGGACAACATGATTTGTTCCAGAGTTGAGATGCAGGGAATGGCTAGAAGTTTGGTAAAAGGGCTCAAGGAGGTTAGTAATGATCCTCCTTCTCTCCTGAGACAGAGAAATGCTCATTGGTTGAATCCACGTGTGAAAAGGCACCCTAGACTTTTGGACAGTCAAGCAGATGCCCTTGAAGGAAAACTTGGCCCGACTTCCTTGCTTTCACACACAGAATTCTCGGAAGCAAGATCAAATCCATAATTAGCAGGAAAGCTGGATTTCTAAAATTAGTTCCAGTTGAGGACAAACTCTTTTAACTGTAAATAGGATCAATCAGAAAACCATACAGGAGCGAGCTTAATCTTCTCAACTGCCTTTAAAGACCGGCATCTCAGAGCAATGGAAGGGCTTGTGGCGTGTGTTAGTGGGCTGCAATTTGCAACTAAAAAAGAACCCAAAGAATAGGAATAGAAAACACCATGGAGGGATGGCAAAATAGGCAGAGAAAATGAGGGTGGGCACATGTTAGGTGGGGGATAATAACTGGGTAGTCAGAATCTCCCTCCCAAGGTCAGAAGAAATAAAAGGTCTCCAGGACACTATTCTAGAGTGCTCTCCATGTGCTGACCTTAATTACACAAATGGGGGGGCTTGTGGCGTGTGTTAGTGGGCTGCAATTTGCAACTAAAAAAGAACCCAAAGAATAGGAATAGAAAACACCATGGAGGGATGGCAAAATAGGCAGAGAAAATGAGGGTGGGCACATGTTAGGTGGGGGATAATAACTGGGTAGTCAGAATCTCCCTCCCAAGGTCAGAAGAAATAAAAGGTCTCCAGGACACTATTCTAGAGTGCTCTCCATGTGCTGACCTTAATTACACAAATGGGTTATGATCTGCAGCCTTGGTATTATGAGCCCAATTCTGAGGAAACCTCTGAGTCAAGATCAGGACTCCCTATGAGCACGTGAGTTCTGAGGGCACAGTAATATTGAGACATACAGAAAAATGGAAAACACCAAATTTGGACCATCGAATGGGACTCCCTCTGAGCTGATGGACCGGTGAGGTTTGGGGGTACAAGATTGATTTCCTGCCTTTCCTTCTCTTGGCCTGCATGTTCTAGCTCTATTCCTTTTTTATTTGATGTGACTCGAATCTTCCGCCTTCTGCTAGCTTTGAGGTACAAGTCATCCCTTCCCTTCTTCCCTCTGTAAAATGTCATGGTAAGCAGACTTCCTACTGTTACTGGTCATCCTTATTTTTAGTGAGGACCAGTGACCAACGGCATCATGGGTCGTGTCTTGATCTGAATTGGCTTTCAGTGAGGCAGAGTTGCGCCAAGTTGTCACCTTGCTCTTCCTGAGTCATCAAAGTCCAATGGCTGGACCAAAGTCAAGA
>JAJPUD010032732.1:0-11755 GCA_023553655.1 Myrmecobius fasciatus
AAATCCCACTACTTTAAATGTAATCTATTTCATTAAATATGGATTTCCCCTGATGTACTCAGGTTTGCTTAGTAGGCAATTCTTGGTTATAGTTCCTTTGCTTCCCAGAATATTCCAGGCCCTCTGATCCAAGAGGCTGGCAGACAACACTGGAGAATTGTCAGGGGAGAGAGAGTGCTCCGAGGGCTGAACTTGTCATCCCCCCACTTGTCCCCACTGTCCACTATGGACTCCAAGGAGTGAAGGATCCCAAACGCTACCTAATCTGACCCACCTCCCCCCCGTCCCCTAATGAAAAATGCCATCTACAGACTCCCTGATCAATTAAAACTAAGGACACATTTCTGCATGATTCAAACCAGCAGCTTTCAGCAAAACTAGGGAACTACTCTGCAAGCCCCCAAGTGCAAAATGGAAAAGATCATGGTGATTCACTGAAATGATTTACAGTGCAAGGAGATGTACTGACTTTTCTCCCCAAATGTGCAGAGTATGGGGTGGGGGTGAGTGTGGAGAGAGAGAAATAATAACTACATAAAAAGGTGAGAGAGATAATAAATGATATAGAACTGATCTATAATAAATGATAGATGACATTAATAGAAATGATTAGTTAATACAGAGATAATCAATTCAGAGACAAATATTAAAATACCTTATGGCTAAATGATAGTTAAGGTTATTTGTATGAATCAGTATAATCTCATTGAACTGAGGTCCATAGACTAAGACCCACTCTAGTGATAAAGTTAAGAGGGACCTGAGAGTCTAGACCAACCCTCCCCTTCTCCCCCCTCACCCCACATCTTACTGGTGAGAAAACTGAAGCCGAAGGTCCCACAGCTAAAACAACCCATGCCTTCCTGACTCCCAAACCCAGCTCTCTCCCCACTGGGCCATACTGCACTCAGGTTATTCTTACCCCAAGCAAGCCAACCCATGAGAAATTACCAGAGACACATAAACAAACCAACACCTTTTATTTGTAAGAAATGCTAGAAAAAAGAAAAATAATCAACTTTGAATCCAAGTGCGAGGAAAGTCCCTTTAAAATGAATTGCTCTTTCTACTCAACACTCCCCTCTCCAAAAAAAGCCAAGAAAGGTAACTTTATAACCCTTAATACGTTTAACTGAAACAGGAGAATCACCCCCTTGACCTTTTCATCAGAACTCTTGAGGTAATACAAAGATATCCAGCTCAGAAGGCTCCTAAGTTGACCCCCACCTGCACCTGTGGCTGTGAGGTATCTGCTAAGAACATTTACACCCTGGTCCCTCCACCCCCCTTCTCTTGGGGGCACAAAAATACTGCAACTTGCAGGATTTGAAAGGGGATTATCTGGCTGCTAAAACATAAAGAATAATATTCATGGCACTTATGTCCTAAGGCATCCCCCGATGGGAGGCAGTCCCATTCGACCCAAACCCCTCACTGCTCCTGAAAGGGCTCCAGCTGACAAGCAAGTTGAGAACAGGAGGTGACACACACTCAATGGGAGTAACAAAAAAATCCCAAAAAACAACAACATATCCCACCCCTCAGCCTGCTCTTGAGGGTCCCTGGATGGGGACTACACTTCAGAGCAGGGCTCCTCACCCACCCCACAAACAAGGTCTTCTGTGCCATGACAGGGCTGCTGACCTGGCCCCAGCCAGCAAATACACCAAGCCCAGGGCAGGAGGGAGAATCACTAGTGTCCTGGTTTCCAGAGGCAGGGTCTCTGCTGGGGGAGCAGGGAAAAGCCTAATACAGACAATTGCTCACACAGCCTCCAGGAAGGCAGAGGAGGAAGCTGAAGATGAGGGCCAGATTGGAGAGAAAGCAGCCAGGGAGGCTGGGGGAGGCTGCAGGCTCAAGGAGGAGGGGGGTGTCTTTTCTAGCCTGGTCAGGACACCAAGGCAGGGAGGCAGTCATTCCCTCTCAAAAGGGGGAACAAAAGCAAAAATACAAAAAGTCCTGAACGGAGAAAAGCAGATGGGTCCCTGCAAGAGGCTCCTGGAGAAATCCTGATAAGGCTCAAAAGGGCTTGGCAATGAAGAGCAGGCAGAAGGAAGGGTCCGGATGGAGGTCTTGAAGGCTGGGGAGTGACTAGGGGATTTGGGGGTATTCTTGGCCAGGAAAAAGGGGAATTGGGGGCAGAAGCCGTGTAAGGGTGCACCTGCTCACATGATGATGCAATAGTTGAACCCACAGCCCTGTGTCTCCTTAGTGTTATAGACATTCTTGTTCTCCTCCTCTTCTCGCATCCTACAGATTTCACGAATCAGCTCATGGAAAGCTTGCTCCACACCTTGCCCAGTCATGGCTGAAGTCTCCACAAAAGGGACCCTGGACGTGTTGGCCATTTCCTTGCCCAGTGTGGGGTCCACCAGCACGTTGGTCTTGTCTACTTTGTTGGCCACCAACACCATGGGGAAATGGTCGCTGTTCTTGATCCTCCGGAGATGGTCCCAGAAGACATTCACTTCGTTAAAGGACTCTTATGTCATTCACTGAATAGACAAGGAGGAAGCCCTCTCCCCACAGCAAGGACCGGTCTCTCACGGGGTAAAAGTCATCAGTGCTCGTGGTATCCCGGATGTCCAGCTGGCACGGCTCTTCATCCACCACTGTTGGGCTATGATAGGAATCTTCAATGGTGGGGTTACAGTCAGTCACGAAACGATTGTCAATGAACCGAATGGTCAGTGCACTCTTGCCCACACAACAGGAACCCGCCACCACCAACTTATACATCTTGGTTCTGCCTCTGTCTGGATCACCTGTGGAGGTATGGACACCAGAGTCAGATGCCATGAGAACTGGAAAGGGCCCAAGTGGTCTCTGGTCTACTTTCAAGGCTGCAAAGAGGGGGCTTCAATAAGCCAGCCCATTTCACTGGAGGTCACCTCTCAGGAGGAAGATTTTCCCCTGGGCTCTAGCCTCAGTGCGTCCTTTGCCAATCCTCTTCCTCCCCGGGGCGCGCCGCCCCCGCCCGCTTCTGAACAAGCCTCAACCCTTCTCCCAAAGACAGAACTTCAGACACTTGAAATCTCTGACTCCCCGGCTCTTGCTGACCGATTCCAAACCCATCAGAGCACATGGGCTCCAGGCCATTTATTCTGGCTGGCCTCTGCAAGACCCTCTCTGATTTACTGGTGCCCTTCTCAAGCCCGGGACCCAGAAGATCCCAGGGTCAATTCAGAAGGGTCTTAGGAGGACAGAGAACAGTGGTCACTATTTCTAAAGGCCATGTTCCTCTGCACTAATGTAGTGCAAAGTGTTCGGTTTGGGGGGCTGCAGGGTCTGCATTTCCTGACTCAAAGGGGGAGGGGCAAGAGTACTCAAACTGGCTGAGCTGCCTGAGCCCACGCACTTTTGGGTTGTACCATTGTAGGTTCGGGTGGGGGAGCCCAGTTTGCAACCAAGATGGTGAAGAGGGGAGGGGAGGTGTAGCCGGCAGAGACCAGCAACAGTGCCCCCATGAATACGGTCCCATGAGGGAACGAGCTCCCCTGGCAGATGAGGAAATGTTTCCTGCATTGATGCAACCCGAGATGCCACTAACTTGGGGGCCTGCTGTCCCCCACCCCATTGAGGTTACCTGAGAGTGGGCTCAATGAGCTCCCAGCTCATTCCTCTAACCTGAACTGCTCAGGTGCTCTCTGCTTACCTTTTGCGCACTGTAAAAATACGCCGTCCGATCCCTTTCAGGTCCAGGCTTTAAAGGAGGAACAACTCAGAAGCACGTAGAAGTAGAGTCCCGCCTCCTGCGTACTGCAGGAGCTTCTGGGAGCCCCAGGTCTCCAGGGTGATTTGGGGAACCCCACCCCTGCGCAGCAAAGGCTCCTGGGAACCACACCCCCACTCCTTTGGGAGGTGGGGACCCCGCCTCCTTATGGAAGCTCCTCCCTCAAAGGAGTTTGTGGAGCCCCACCCCTCACTAGTCTGCCCTGGCTGGAGCTCTGAGCCTCCCGTGTGCCCCTGCTTTTGGAATTCGGGAAACCTCACCGTAACCGCACAATGATTTCCCCCACCCTTGGGAGTTTGGGAAAGCCCTACATATACCACAAGGGTTAATGCCCCAGTCCCCACAATGCAGACGGGGCCTGGATAGTTATCCCCCTGCCATTCCCACCTGAGGACGACCGAGACCCGGTGCTTCTGGACCAAAGGACAGTGCTCACAAAAGTCTTCAGTCCTCGCGGCCCCGGGAAAGGGCCAGGCTTTGACCCCTTAGATTACTGCGCCATAATCCCTACTTCAAACCCCCCTCTCATCCCCTGAACTCCTCATTCTCTCTCGTTCTTTTTTTTCCACCTCCCAATCCCATTCCTCCCTTCGTCCTTCCCCAAAATGACTCTGGGCAACTTGCTTTTTCCTTCCATCCACACCAGCCTCCGAGTCTTCCACCTTTAATCTTCGGTTTTTCCCATCTTTTTCAACTTCAGGTTTACTTTTTTCATCTTGTTTTCCCGGCCCTTAGTCAAGCTTCTTTGGTTGGGTTCTTCCTCGGAACTCCGAGGACAAGACTTGTTGGGCTCTTCCTTTAGGGGTACTAAGTACTCACCACCACTTTTTATACTTGGATCCTATCAACCTACATCAAGGACCAAGTGTTTTGCAGATCCAGACCCCATCTCAGAGCCTAGAGCCCTAAACTCCAGTTGTTTTTTTATTACATTTTTTAAAACTACATATTTTTGCTGTGTGATCCCAATTGCCTCAGCAAAAATAAAATAAAATAAAACACATACTTCTAAAGTCTTTTTTTATATAAAGCTTTTTATTTACAAAACATATGAGTGATTTTTCACCATTGACCTTTGCAAAAACTTTTTTCCCAAGCTTTTCCCCTCCTTCACCCCACCCCCCGTCCCTAGATGACAGGTAATCTAATACATGCTAAATAGGATAAATTATATGACAAATACAATACATGTATACATATCTATACAGTTATCTTACTGCACAAGAAATATCAGATCTCGAAAGAGAATAAGAAAAAAACAACCTAAGAAGCAAAACAAAATGCATGGAAATATTCACAGAAAGCGTTAAAATGCTGTGTTGTGGTTCACACTCAGTTCCCACAGGCCTCTCTCTGGATGTATATGACTATCTTCATCGCTGAACAACTGGTTTGAATCATATCATTGTTGAAGAGAACCATGTCCATCAGATTTGATCATCGTATAGTCTTGTTGCTGTGTATAATGTTCTCCTGCTTCTGCTGATTTCACTCAGCATCAGTTCATGCAAGTCTCTCCAGGCCTCTCTGAAATCCTCCTGTTGGTCGTTTCTTACAGAACAATAATATTCCATAACATTCATATACCATAATTTATTCAGCCATTCTCCAATTGATGGGCATCCTTTCCATTTCCAGTTTCTTGCCACTACAAAAAGGGCTGCCACAAACATTTTTGCACATGTGGGTCCCTTTCCCTCCTTTAAAATCTCTTTGGGATATAGGCCCAGTAGAAACACTGCTGGGTCAAAGGGTATACACAATTTGATAACTTTTTTGAGCATAGCTCCAAATTGCTCTCCAGAATGGTTGGATCCGTTCACAGTTCCACCAACAATGTATCAGTGTCCCAGTTTTCCCACATCCCCTCCAACAGTTATCATTATCATTTCCTGTCATTTTAGCCAATCTGACAGGTGTGTGGTGGTACCTCAGGGTTGTCTTAATTTGCATTTCTCTGATCAATAGTGACTTGGAGCACCTTTTCATGCGACCAGCAATAGTTTCAATTTCTTCGTCTGAAAATTGTCTGTTCATATCTTTTGACCATTTATCCATTGGAGAATGGCTTGAATTCTTATATATTTGAGTTAATTCTCGATATTATTTTAGAAATGAGGCCTTTATCAGAACCTTTGGATGTAAAAATAGTTTCCCAGTTTACTGCTACTCTTCTAATCTTGTCTGCATTCATTTTTGTACAAAAACTTTTTAACTTGATATAGTCAAACTTATCTATTTTGTGATTAATGATGACCTCTAGTTCTTCTTTGGTCACAAATTCCTTCCCCCTCCACAGGTCTGAGAGGTAAACCATCCTACATTGTTCTAATTTGTTTATAATATCATTCTTTATGCCTGGATCAGGAATCCATTTTGACCTTATCTTGGTATATGGTGTTAGGTGTGGGTCAATGCCTAATTTCTTCCAGACTAGTTTCCAATTATCCCAGCAGTTTTTGTCAAATAGTGAGTTTTTATCCCCAAAACTGGGGTCTTTGGGTTTATCAAACACTAGATTACTATTGTCATTGAGTATTTTGTCCTGTGAACCTAACCTATTCCACTGATCCACTACTCTATTTCTTATCCAGCACCAAATGGTTTTGGTGACCACTGCTTTATAATATAGGTTTAGATCTGGTGCAGCTAGGCCACCCTCATTTGCATTTTTTTCATTAATTCCCTTGAAATTCTTGACCTTTTGTTTTTCCAGATGAATTTTGTTGTTATTTTTTCTATGTCAGTTAAATAATCTCTTGGGAGTTTGATTGGTATAGCACTAAATAGATAGATTAGTTTAGGTAGTATTGCCATCTTTATTATATTCGCTCGACCTATCCAAGAGCACTTGATGTTTTTCCAATTGTTTAGATCTCACTTTATTTGTGTGGAGAGTGTTTTGTAGTTTTGCTCATATAGATCCTGACTTTCCCTTGGCAGATATATTCCCAAACATTTTATACTATCGATAGTTATTTTGAATGGAATTTCTCTTTGTATGTCTTGCTGTTGCATTTTGTTGGTGATGTATAAAAATGCTGATGATGTATGTGGATTTATTTTGTATCCTGCAAGTTTGCTAAAGTAGTGGATTAATTCGAATAGTTTTTTAGTTGATTCTCTAGGGTTCTCTAAGTAGACCATCATATCATCTGCAAAGAGTGATCATTTGGTTTCCTCATGACCTACTCTAATTCCTTTAATCTCTTTTTCTTGTCTTATTGTTAAGGCTAGCATTTCTAAAACAATATTGAATAGTAATGGTGATAGTGGGCAACCTTGTTTCACCCCTGATCTTATTGGGAATGGTTCCAGTTTATCACCATTACATATGATGCTAGCTGATGGTTTTAAATACATGCTACCGACTATTTTAAGGAAATGTCCATTCATTCCTAAACTCTCTAATGTTTGTAATAGGAATGGATGTTGGATTTTATGAAATGCTTTTTCTGCATCTATGGAGATAATCATATGTTTTTGTTAATTTGGTTATTAATATAGTCAATTATGTTAATAGTTTTCCTAATATTGAAACATCCCTGCATTCCTGGTATAAATCCTACTTGGTCGTGGTGTATTATTCTGGGAATGATTTTCTGTAATCTCTTTGCTAATATTTTATTTAAGATTTTTGCATCAATATTCATTAAGGAGATTGGTCAATAATTTTCTTTCTCTGTTTTTGTTTTACCTGGTTTAGGTATCAGTACCATGTCTGTACCATAAAAGGAGTTTGGTAGGAGTCCTTCATTCCCTATTTTTTTGAATACTTTATATAATGTTGGAGTTAATTGTTCTTTAAATGTTTGGTAGAATTCACATGTAAATCCATCTGGTCCTGGGGATTTTTTCTTAGGGAGTTGATTAATGACTTGTTCTATTTCTTTTTCTGAAATGGGAGTATTGAAGTAATTTATTTCTTCTTCTGTTAATCTGGGCAATCTATATTTTTGTAGATATTCCTCCATTTCACTTAGGTTATCAAATTTATTGGCATACAATTGGGCAAAGTAACTCCTGATTATTGCTCTAATTTACTCTTCATTGGTGGAAAGTACTCCCTTTTCATTTTTGAGACTAACAATTTGATTTTCCTCTTTCCTTTTTCTAATTAAATTAACTAGAGGTTTATCTATTTTGTTGGTTTTTTCATAAAACCAACTTTTAGTTTTATTTATTAATTCAGTAGTTTTTTTTTACTTTCAATTTTACCAATCTCTACTTTTGTTTTTAAAATTTCAAGTTTGGTATTTGATTGGGGGTTTTTAATTTGTTCTTTCTCTAGCTTTTTTAGTTGCAAACCCAATTCACTGATTTTCTCTTTTTCTATTTTATGCAAATAAGCATCTAATTTCTAAAGTCTTTTGGCTTTCTGTCAAGTTTCTTTCACTACATTCCCCAATACAATGGGCATCCCACTCCTGACAAAACCAAATGATCCAGCCATCACTGACTGACAGGCCATGCACCATTCTGTACCTGTCTTCCCCCAGACTGTGTGCAGAGGAAGAAGTTACAGGGTCCATTTCCCCAGCCAAGAGTAATGGTTCCAGTCAGAAAAACCTTGGTCTAATGATCTCTGCCCTCGCATTATTGAAGTTAGGATTCATTAGCTTACGTCTCTTCTTCTCTTCCTCATTCTCTGGGACAGTCCTGTAGGGCTTACTGCCTTTTTCAGAATTCCTCACAATCCCTGTTTTTTGACACTATGTTAATATTCCATCCCCTTCTTTGACCATAATTGGTTCGAACATTTCCCCAAGGATGGACAACCACTTTGCTTTCAGTTTTTGTCTACCATAATTGTTGCTGTGAGCCTCTCTTCTCCAGGTGTCCAAAAGAATCCCCTTCTCCCATCATCCCAGGTGGAAACCTCATCTTTGTCCTTCATCAAGAAAATTGAAAACACTTGCTATGAGTTCTCTCTTCTTTTTTCCTTCCTCTTCATCTCACAAACTCTTGACACCATCTGCTACTTTCCCATCCTTGATTCCATTCTCAAATGCAGAAATGCCCCTTTCTCTGGTCTAGATCAATCCATTCCATCCCCTCCTGCTTTCTCTCCCAAATAGGCTATCATCCCTATTCTCTCTTCCTAATTACCAACTGCTTCCCTGATGGCTACAAATATGACCAGTTCTCCCTAACCCTTAACAAACTCTCATTAGAAACCAGAGAGAACCCAAAAAAATGGGAAGAAGGGAAATACAGTAATCATAGCTGTGAATGTTAAGGGGATGAACTCAAGCATAAAACAAGTCAGAAGTTTATAGAAGAATAGATTGGAAGCCACAATCCGATGAAATGTTTTTACAGGACACTCTTAAAACAAAGACAAGTAGAATAAGGGGCTAGCTAGGTAAAATGTATTTGGCTGAAGCAAAAAAAGGCAAGCTTAACAATTATGAGCTCAGACCAAACAAAAACAAAAAGAGATCTACTTATGACATAGGGAAATTCCTTTTCCTAAAAGATACCATAAATAACAAAGTAATATGGAAAACTTTTTATACCAAATATTTCAAACAAAGGCCTCACCTCATATATAGTGTATAGAACAGAATCAAATTTACAAAAATAAAAGTCATTCTCCAATTGATAAGTGGCCAAATAACATAATCAAGCAGTTTTTACAAGGAGAAATTTAAGCTACTTATAGTTATATAAAAATGCTCTAAATCACTGATTGGAGAAATGAAAGTTAAAACAACTCTAAATTGTCACCTCATGCCTGTCAGAAAAGACAAATGCTGGAGGAGATAAGAGAAAACAGGCACACTAATGAACACTTCAGAGAGTTGTGAACTGGTCCAACCAGTTCTGGAGAGGAATTTGGAACTAGACCCAAAGAACCATAAAACTATGCTTGTGCTTTGATCCAGCAATGGCATTACCAGGTCTGTGTCTCAAAGATGTCAAAGAAAAACAGAAAGAGCTTATATATGTACAAAAATTGATAACAGCTTTTCTATCTTTCTATCATGGTAAAGAATTAAAAATCAAGAAAGATGGTCAACAATTGGAGAATGGCTGAACAAGTTGTGACAACTGTGATGGAATAATATTTTGCTATATGAAATGAAGGTTGTTTCAGAAAAACATGGCAAGACCTATCTGAATTGATGCAAAGTGAAGAAACCAAGGGATCATTACATGCAATAATATCAATGTTGTAATGGTGATCAACTATGAAATACCTGGTTACTCTGATCAATGAATGCCATGATCTAAGACAATTCCAAAGGTCTCATAATGAAGAAATGTTATCCACCTTGAGAGACAACCAATAGATCATGTACCTAAAATATAATTTTCTGATTTTATTTTTCTTAGTTTTTTTAAAGTCTTACATGTTAATGTTTGCATTTCACATGTATAATTGATATCATATTGACTGCCTTCTCAGTGAGTAAGGAAAAGTATGTGAGGGAGGGAGAAAATGTGGAACTTGAAATTTAAACAGAAAAGGTTCAAAATAAATAATAAGTCAAATTCTTTTTAAATTTCTAAATTTATTTTGCAATTGCTCAAGAAAAATTGATTTTCTCCAACATGACAATATCCACATGTATATACGTACGTGTGTGTATATATATATATATATGTCTACATATAATTTAAATAATAAGTTTCATTTACTATAGTCAATTTCTAATGAACAGTCTTCTGATTTCGTTGGTAATGAGAACTCTCAGATGGGGAAACTCCCTTCACAAATCCAGGTTGACACCTTCTCTGCAACTCAGAGAGCTGCCCAGGAAATTTGAGATGTTAAATGACTTGTCCAAGTTCACGAAGTCAGAATGTGTTCAAGGCACAATGTGAAACTAAACACAAAGGGCTATAACAACCATGCATACCCTTCAACTCATTAATACTACTACTAAGTTTGTATCTCAACGATCATGAAAAAGGAAAAAAAGATTCATATGTACAAAAATATTTATTGCAGCTCTTTTCATAGTGGCAAATTGGAAACTCGGGGTATGCCCATCTTTTGGAGAATGGCTGAGCACGTTGTGATCTGGGAAGGTAATGGAATACTATTGTGCTGTGAGAAATGATGAGCAGGCAGGTTTCAGGACTGGGGGAACTGATGCAAAGTGAAATGAGCAAGACTAGGGGAACACTGTACAAAGTAACACCAATATTGTGTGATGATCAACTATGAGGGACCGGGGTCTTCTCAGTAATACATTGGTACAAGACAATCCCAAAGGGCTCCTGATGGAAAGATGCTATTCAAATCCAGAGAAGGGACTCATGGAGCCTGAATATAGATCAAAGCATATTCCTCTCATTTAATTTTTTTCATATTTGTCTTTTGGGGGGGTCTGTTTCTTGTTTCACAAAATGACGTATAGAAATGTTTGCATTTTTTCCTCGGTATTTTGTTCCCAATTACATGCTAAAACAATTTTTAACATTCATTTTAAAAATTCAGTTCCAAATTCTCTTCCTCCTTCCCCACTCTCCTCCTCCCCATACTGAGAAGACAAACAATTCAATATAGGTTATACATGTATAAACATATAAACATAATTCCATATTAGTTATGTTGTAAAAGAAAACAGAAAAAACCTCAAGAAAAATAAATTTTTTAAAAAAGAGAAAGTGTGCTTCAGTCTGTCTTCAGACACTATCAGTTCTTTCTCTGGGAATGGATAGCATTTTTCATCATCAATACTTCATAGTTGTCTTGAATCATTGTATTACTAAGAAAAGCAAAGACATTCAATGCTTATCACCTTACAATATTGCTGTTATTTTGTACACAGTACATGTCACTTTGCATCAGCCTCTGTAAGTTATTCCAGGTTTTTCTGAGAGCATCCTAATGATCATTTCTTATAGCACAACAATATTCCATAACATTCACCTTATCGCAATTTGTTCACCGATTCCCTAGTTGATGGACATTACCTCAATTTCCAATTCTTTGCCACAAGAAAAGGAGCTACTATCTGTATTTTTGGTAGGTATAGGCCCTTTTCTTTTTTGTTTCTTATCTCTTTC
>JAJPUD010032733.1:0-11755 GCA_023553655.1 Myrmecobius fasciatus
CCCCCCCACAGGAGTAACCGGGCTTCGGTGAATCTGGTGGACAGCCGGGACCCCAAGCCACCGCCCGTTGACTCCTGGGTCTAGCTTGCATGCCTGGTAGGTTCGGTTCTGCTCGGCTCTGCTGGGGGCCCGGGCCCCCGCGTGCTCCGGCCCGTCCTCGTCCACCCTGCCCGGGTGAAGCCGGGCCTGGGCCGTGGCGCAGGACGGGGGGGGCAGGCTCCCCCGGGTGCCCGCCTGTGGCCCCGGGGATGGGGATGTGCTCCCGATGGATTATCCCTGGGCGCCGGGCCCTGAGGGGAAGCGAGCCCCGGTGGGCTCCAAGGTGGAGCCCCCTCCTTCTGCCCCCCCCTCAGCCCCCTAGCGGACAGTGGAGATGCCCCACCCCACTTTGGTCAAGTAAATGGGGACACTCGAGCAAGCCCCAACCCTGCCCACCCTGGCAAAGATGGGGCCCAACCCCCCAGCTGAGAGGGTCCCCCAAAGCAAGACCCCCCCCTTCTCAGACACCTCCAGCACCCCTTGAGCCTCCCACCTTGGCCCTGCAGGGTCCCTCCTCAGAGCCCCAGGGCCTCCGAGCCCCTGCCCCCCAGCTTCCCGAATAACCAGAATCATGATCCGCATCCTCCCCGATTCCTCCCCGTGCCCCCGCCAAGAGAGCCCAGGCCGGGCCCTGTGCCCGCTTTCGAATGCCCGCCCCATCGATCGGCCTCTGAGTGAGGAGCCCCCTGGGGTGGCCTGCCGTTCTTCCCTCTCAGTGACTGTGGCAGAGGGTCCCAAAGCCTGAGAGAAAGCAGGCTCAGGCCCAAACCCAGAGCTGGAGGCAGCCCTGCACGGGAGGCCCGGCCCTTCTGCTTTCTACACAGGGGCCACGGCCTCCACTCTTAGCCCCCTTTCCTCCCTTGAGAGATCAGCAGGGGAATGGCCAGCCTCTGGGCCCCTCCACTCTCTTAGAGTCCTATGGTGACAACCATTTAGCCACTGGCGCTCTAGACGGGGCATCTGTGTCAGTGGCCAATGAGAGACATTGTAGGACATCAAAGGATGGTGTCCTCCTTGAAACCGTCACGGGGATCTCCTGCAGATAAAGCCCCAATAGGAAGATGAGAGCCAGACCTCCCCTGGAGAGGCAAGAAACTGGGCTGGCAGAGCCGGCCCTGGCCAGGGAAGAAAGGAAACAAGCACCTACTGTGTGCAAAAATGGGGCTGGCAGAATTGGCATCTTCCTCAGCCAGGGGAAGAAAGGAAACAAGCACCTACTATGTATGAAAATGGGGCTAGCAGAGTCAGCATCCTAGTGTACCTAAGCTGGCATCTTCCTCAGCCAGGGAAGAAAGGAAACAAGCACCTACTGTGTGCGAAAATGGGGCTGGCAGAACTGGCATCTTCCTCAGCCAGAGGAAGAAAGGAAACAGACACCTACTGTGTGCAAAAACAGGGCTGACAAGCACAGGCAAAAGACAAGCCATAGTGGCAGCTTGCTCGGCCCTCTCTAGTTAGGGTTTTGTTTTTTTCTCTGATTGTTTCATCACCTTCATTTCCTGAGATTTCCTTCCACCTTCCCCCCTTCCCCCATCCCAGAGAGCTTTTCCTCATAACTAAGAATAAGAAAACCCAAGTGATTCAGCAAAATGGACGTATCCATGTCCTCTGACGCCCGTATTCTACCCCCATAGGCCCTCACTTCTGTACAGAAGGGAGACTAAACTGCCCGCTATCTGTTAAGAGGGATGGAGAGGTAGAGAAAATTTATAAAGACTGGGACGAGAGTCTGTCCATCAGCCAGCATTGATTAAGCACCTACTGTGTGCTGGGCATGGTGCCAGCTCCTGGGGCACGTAAAGACAAAAGTGTCCCCACCCTCAGAGAACTCCCATTCAAATGGGAGAGATGGGACAAGCCCGAGGAGCAGAAGAATACGGATCTTTTCCAAGCCATCAGACAAGGGGGGAAGGTGATGGGAAAGGCTCCATGCCAAAGCTGGGCCTGGGCACTCCTGGAAGGAACAGGAGGAAGGGATGAGGAGCAGGAGGTTGGCAGGGCATGGGCACTGGGCATGGGCACTGGCATGGGGTGAGGGAGGAGAGACGGCCAGTGTGGGGCCCTCCTGCCCAGCGAGGCCGGGGCCAGGTTGGGTTGGGACCTAAGGATGGAACGAGAGTGGACTTTTATCCCGGAGGCCACCCGGAGCCACTGGGTTTATTCAGGAGGGGATTCAGGGGGTCAGAGGAAATCCACTTGGGCAGCAGCATGTGGGGCAGACTGAGAAGGGAGGACTTGACCCAGAGGGCGGCCCAGTGAGCAACAATCCGGGAGGAAGGCGGTGGCGGCCATCAAGATGGAGAAGAGGGCTGGGACGCACCTGGGCGGAAGCGTCAAGGCCTCGGTCAGGGCGCCACATGGCCCGGCCCTTGTCCAGGAGTAGTCGGGCAGCAGGCGCCCTATCGACTGTTCCTCGGCCCTTCTGAAGCCGCACTGGCTCCGGGTGAGGGGTCAGCGGGTCCAACTCTGGCAAGGACGTTGCCAGCAATGCCCAAGAGAGAACTCCCTGTCATCATCACTGGATAACCCTGTATGAAGATGGGGCTCCTTGAATTCCTGGAGCACGACTCCCCTTGCCACAAATCTGAAAACTCTCGGTGCAGCCATCAGGAGGGCCCGTGATGCGAGCCGGCCGTTGGGGGGGGGGGTCGTGATGCAAGCTGGCCGTTGGGAGGGCTCATGGAAGATCACATGAGAACGTGGCCGCCCGGAGAAGCCCGGGACCGGCCAGCGGCCTTACACTGGTGTGCCAGCCTGAGTTCTGGGCAGTGGACAGTGCTCTCGAGCGCCCAAGGAGAGGAACAAGGCCTGGGTGTTGTCCTCGGAGACAAATAGGGAATCGGCAGCCGCCGCACTCAGGGTGAGTCCCAGGAAAGGCTGCACGTGGCGTGCGGAACCGTGCCCTCCGAAGCTGGGTGTAGCAGGGCGGCAGTCAGTCCTCTGCCCCTTGGGCCGATTTTGGCCAGGTCACCACCAAGAAAGTCATCCGTCGGCCCACTGGGTACGACCAATGATCCGTGCCCTCAGCTTGGCAGCACGCTCTCCAGGGAGGTCCACGCTGACGATGAGGTCGACAGCGTGTTGCCGGAGCCGGCTCGGTGCTGGAGAGGCTCCGAAGGAAAGGGGGGCAGGAGGGCATTAGACGGAGCGCCAGACTGAAGGTCACCGGAGCCACCTGGGGAACCTGGGCCGGGAAACCCAATGGCTTCCATCTAAACTTAGGGAGATCCCAAAGATCCCGGCAGGATGAGGTCCTGGACCCCGAGGTTCTTTCTGGAACCAAAGCACCAAGGATTCCAGATCCACGGCCCAGAGCGCAGCTCCGTGGGCCGGCCATGCTGTCCAAAAAAAATATGGAGAACTCGGACAGGGCCGGCACTCGCAGAAGGGTCAGAGGAAGGATCCAAGGACGTTCTTTAGAACTGATAGCATCACACGGGAGGCCCTGGCCCGGGACCGCCAGCATGGCGGGCCCTCCTCGGAGAAGGGGCCGTGCTCTAGGAGCAAAGCAGAACTGAATTAGTCCAAAAGAAACACAAAGCGCCCAAAGTTGGAGAATCCCCCCCAGATGTTCATGGGGGCTCTGTGGCCGACCTGTGGCCGAGCAGTCTGAACTCTCATTGGTCGGACACGTGGTGACCGAACTCTGACACGGTGACGCCTTTTTGGCGTCCTCCTCAAGAACAGCAGTTGGGTGAGTGGGGGAAAGGACCCGGGGGCTCAGGATAGGGACACCCAGGAGGAGGATGGCAGACCTCTGACGGTAATGGAGAGAGCAGCCTTAGGGGGGAGACGATGAGCTCAGTTCTGGCTACGGTCGGAGACGTCTCTGAGAAATGGAGTCGGAGCTCTCCCAGAGACCGGTGGCATTCAGAGCAGGAGCTCGGGAGACTGGTCACGGAGAGCCGGGAATCAGCCATAGGGAGACGAGTAAAGTCGGGGGGGCTGCGGAGGCACCAGGTGGAAGTACCCAAGGAGGAAGAGGGGGGAATTAAGGGGAAAGAGAGAACTGGGAACACGCAGTATTTGTAGTGAGATGTGGAGACTGAGTGTGCCGGGGAGGAAGATGAAAGATACGTGAGAGACAGAGACAGAGAGAGAAAGAGAAAGAAAGAGACAGAGAGAGAAAGACAGAGACAGAAAGAGACAGAGAGACAGACAGAGAGACAGAGACAGAGAGAGACAGAGAGAGACAGAGAGAAAGAGACAGAAACAGAAACAGAAAAAGAGAGAGACAGAAACAGAAAAAGAGAGAAAGAAAGGAGAAGAGAGAGGAGAGAGAGAGACAGAGAGAGGGAAAGTGAGAGAAAGGGAGGAAGGGAGAGAAGGAGAGGGAGAGACAGAGAGCAATGGCTCAGGTTTAGGACTTGAGAGAAGACTGAGGCCCATTTTACAGAAGGGAAGCTGAGGCTGGTTCCTAACTAGTTCATGGGGGGCGGGGTTCTGGGCAGATGTCACCCAGATGTGACTGTACCCATCTTCAAGAAGAAAGCCAGGATTTGCAGAACCTCACAAACACGGAGCAGGCCCTGCCCTCAGGAGCGACATCCTGGGAGCCTTGGGGGTGGAGCCAAGATGGCGGAATACGGCAGGAAGCACCTCCAGCGCTCCCAGTTTCCCTTGAACCCCACATGAGACCAAGATTCTGAACAGAGACCGATGGGATGAAAGCACTCTCCAGCTCTGGCCGGGCTGAAAACTCTCCAAGAAAGGCCAGGCCCCCTGGGGTGAGGAGGGGGCTCAGCCCAGCTCAGACAGACTCTGGGAAAGCCGGCGAGAGGGGCTTAATCTCGGCAGAGCAGCAACCGAGACCCTCGGCCCTGGCCCAGACCCCAGCCCCATCTCCAAGGGGAACTCGGAGAAACCAGGCTGTTTCTGGGGAAAAAACAGCTAAAGCGGCGCCCTGCCCACAGAGGGGACTCCGGGCTGCACAGGAAGCCTGGGACGGTGTCTCCTGCACCCAGAGCCGAGCCCGACCGGAAAAGTCACAGAAGGGCTAATACCGAAAGGAAAGGAAGGGAAACGGGCAAGGAAGGGCAGGGCACCTCGACCGTCGAGAGCTACTGTGGTGCCAGGGCAGCCCAAAACACCGGCTCGGGGGAGGGCGGAATAAAGGCCCCGGAGGAAATCTCAGAGTGAGATAAAGGGGACTCGGGCCCGGGGAGGCTTCTTGGACGTGCTCAGAAAAGGCTTTAAATAGCAAATAAGAAGGGCAGAAGGAAACTGAGGAAGGAAGCGATGAGTGTCCTAACAGTGTGGGAAAGGAGGGCAGTTCCTGAAAATCAGAGGGCCTAACCCAGACAAAATCCACCAAAGACGCGCGCGGCTTTTCGAGGAACCTGTTGGCTTTCTCTGTGCTTTACAGCCAAGCTTGGGTGGCGCAGAAGGGCTCAGGAAGAGTCACTTCCCAATCGGGCGTCTCCGGTTGTCGGCCCCGTCGCGGGTTATCGATGCGTTGGATGGCAGCAGCTGCGGACGAGAAGGAAGGTCAAAGGCCAAAAGATGACGCTCCCTTCCCGTCCTCTCTGAACAAGCTGGAAAGATGGGAAAGGGACACGAGTAACGACGAGGACTCTGACTGCAGCCGCCTTAGAGACGGTAACTAATGCCGAGCGGTCGCCACCACGAGGGGCCCAGGAGAGCCGCGGCGTCTGAGCCGGCCAGCACTGTGCCAAAGGCTTCTCTGTAAAACTGGAGAAGGGCCCACGGGAGTCCCTGAGGGCGGGACTGTTGAAATGGTTCTTCCTCGGCACCTGGCCCCGACACGGAGTGGACGTGTTTGCTGATGGCCGTCACCTCTCCACACCATTCATGGAGGAGGACATGAGCCTGGAGTGTAAGGGGCACCCTGGGAACGAGCAGGGAAATCTAACATCTGTTCTGTTAGTTCCTGTGCTGGAGAGGAAGTGAGAATAGACTTCAGTTGAGGAGATGAGCTAAACCTGACCAAATGCCCCCCCCCCAAAAGTCCATGCTGGGGGCGATGCACTTAAAAGGAATCAATTAACTCCTGAATAATCAAGGAAAAGGAATTGATTTTCCAGAAGATGCTGAAAGAGAAGAATCCCAGAGAACAACTTTGCCAGAAACGCACTATGATGCATTTATGAAGCACCTACTCTGCGTGAGGCACTGACTAGGCACATTGATACATATATATAAAAGACGAAGCAATCGTTATTTGAAGTTGGAGGACGTGGGTTCAAATCACTCCTCCAGGATTTACTGCCTCTGTACCTCTGGGCAAGGTCTTTAACTTATATGGGCCTCAGTTTCCCCAGTTGTTTTAGACGGTCTCTAACGCCCTTCAAAGCCTCAGTCATCCTCCATTTAAAAAAAATGAGCCAAGGGCAGGGAGGCAAACAGCCCCCGAAGGCCTGCCTTTCTGCCTTTACAGCATCCTTATGAGAACGGTCTACACGTGTGTTGAGGGCGTCCTTGATGAAAACAGGAAAGTTCAGACTATTGGAGCCAGTTTTCCGCCCCAGGTGGTGGCTCGTAGCCTCCCCATTGACTAAAAGGTTCGGAGGAGACAAGATGCTGTGTTTCTTGGCTTTGGCCTGGAACGTTGGCCCTTCTCCAGCCAGGCTTCCCTTGCGCACAGTCAGGATCTGTAATGAGCCCGAGACTTAGCCACGCCCAGCCGTTCCCCGATGG
Source organism: Myrmecobius fasciatus (assembly GCA_023553655.1). Classification (NCBI taxonomy): domain Eukaryota; kingdom Metazoa; phylum Chordata; class Mammalia; order Dasyuromorphia; family Myrmecobiidae; genus Myrmecobius; species Myrmecobius fasciatus. Next base: position 6,697 of record JAJPUD010032733.1, read on the forward strand.
CCGGCGCCAACCAGGGAGGCACATGCTCGCCAAGGACGCCGTGGTGGAGGCTGCCCCGTCGAGTCTGAGGTGTGAAGGATCATGGGGCTAGGAGAGCGACCCTCGTGAGACATGGAGAGAGAAAGGGCTGCGGGCAGGAGCTGGAGACGGGAGAGGGTCGGGCAGTTCTCTGGACGGCGGGCACAGGGCGGGCAGAAGGAAGCCGCCTTAACTCCTACAGTCGTTTTTCACTTGGAGATTGCTAGCTTGGGTGACTTGGCGATGCCGCACATCAGGAAGCGAGGGGGAAGGGCAGGCTTGGGGCGGAGACGTTGAAATCAGGCATTGATTGGAGAGGCAGTTGGGGGGATCCGGGAGAGATGGAGGATGAGGAGGGAGAGCTGGAGCTTGGGGCCGGAGAGAGAGCCGGGGGCCGTCTGCAGAGACAAAATCAGGGTCCCAACCCACAAGAACTCCTGCGGTCACCTAGGGGGGCGTTGGACAGAGAGCACAGGACCGAGTCTGAGCTTTGGGAGGCAGCCCAGCCAGGACGCTCAAGGAGGGAGATGGTCCAGTTCAAAGTAGGATGGGGGGAGTAGTTGGGAGGTGAAGGGACAGCCGGGGGGAATGACCCAGAAAGAGCCATCCGTGCTTGGGATGCAGGAGGAGGATGTTCTAAGGGAGGACTCCCAGAAAGGGTCGGGGGTGAGCAGCATCTGTGCTTGGGATGCAGGAGGAGGATGTTCTAAGGGAGGACTCCCAGGAAGGGTCGGGGGTGAGCAGCATCTGTGCTTAGGATGTAGGAGGAGGATGTTCTGATGGAGGACTCCCAGAAAGGGTCAGGGGTGAGCAGCATCCATGCTTGGGATGCAGGAGGAGGATGTTCTAAGGGAGGACAGAGCAGGGGTGAGCAGCATCTGTGTCTTGGATGCAGGAGGAGGATGTTCTGATGGAGGACGCCAAGAAAAGGTCAGAGGTGAACGGCATCCATACTTGGGATGTAGGAGGAGGATGTTCTGATGGAGGACTCCCGGGAAGGGTCGGGGGTGAGCAGAGAGGTAGGAGAGTCCAGGGGGTAAGAGCTGGCCAGCATCCCAAGAAGCCCGGCTCCAGAAAAGCCCACCCTGCTCAGCCCCGAGACCACCGGCGACCTTGGAAGGAGCGGTTCCAGTAGACCGGCAGGGTTCCAAGCCAGACTTAGGGGTCAAGGAGTGAACGGGGGCCGAGGCCGTGGGGGAAGGAGATGGAGATGAGCCTTTGGAGGAGGTTTTCAGGGATGGGAAATGAGGCAGAGGAAGGGCCAGCCCCGGGAAGGTCCCCAAGGCCCTGTGTCCAAGGCTTTGGTGTGAAGCACCTCACCGGGCCCCCCCCTTGGGGTGTATAGAGACCGACACCGGGGACGGGCCCTGGGTGGGGTCTAGGGGTCCCAGAGGAGCTGGATGGCACTTTCAGTGACCCCCCCCCAGCTCCTCCCTGCTGCTTTTAACCCGAACTTCCTCCCACTGAGTCGTGTGCTTAAAAATCTTCAGAAGCCAAGACTAAAGACTGTGGGTGATGGGGAGGAGGATGGGGGACGCGCGGGGAAGGCCGTGGGGCTGAGTGGGCAGTCGCCTGTTGCCAAGGACGGGCAGGCTGGAAAGGGCACCAAAGGGTCATCCTGGACCGTGAGAGCAGAGAAGGGGCTAGCAGGGGCCCGGCCATGGCTGGAGAATGGCTCTCTGGGCCACTGGTTGGAGGTTTGGGCCAGCAGGCCGAACGCGGGCCACCCCGGCCCCTCCGGAACCGGACTCAGGCCCTTTGTGACTGCTCTCAGCTTGCTGCAGGATCCCTTGGGTGGGGATCACAGCCCATCCGCCCCCCCCCATTCTCCCCGGACCCTTTCCACGTCTTCTCTTCATAAATTCCCTGCCCCTCCATCCATTGGCAGTGTGACTGGCTTTGCAGCAAGGTCTGGGTTCGAGTTCTGCCTCAGTAGCTCAGGGAGCCTCTCTTTAGGTTTATCGGGATTTCTCCTCATCCTCACAACAGCCCCACGAGCTCCGTTGCTCCACATTATTGTCTCATTTCATCCTTACAACAGCCCTTAGAGCCGGGAAGTGTTATCGTCATCCCCATTTTACAGATGAGGGAAATGAGGCAAGCCTCCAGAGATTAAGTGACTTCTTCAGGGACTCACAGCTGCAAGTGTCCGAGGAAGGATTTGAACTCAGCTCTTCCCAGTTCCAAGTCCAGTTCTGTCTCCAGCTGAGCCCCCGGGCTGCCCGCAGTCTCACTCTTGAGGTGTCAGTAGTGAAGCCACAGTTCTTGGCCCTCTCTGCCACCATCACTGAAAGGGACCCCCCAGGACCAAGGGCTTTTATGGTGTCTGCTTTGTTGCCGGCCTGAGCCCGTGGCCACCGCATTGGCCCTTTCGGCTCCTGCCGTCCATCGGCAGAGTCTTGGGGAGCTCGGGGACCCCCCAAACTCTCCCCGCCGGTGAGGGGCCTCTGCAGCTGAGCCCTCCATACTTGACCCCAACTGGTCCATTTATATGACCCCCATCAGCAGAGCCAGTGACCAAGCAGCCCCCGCATCCCCCCTCCCTGTACCCCTGGAGGCTCCCAGCTGACCCTCTGCCTGCCCTGACAATACCAGGAGGCTCCATCTGGAGGGCAGGCCCCCGTGGGGGCACATGAGCCACCCAAAGCCCGGAGGCTTTAGGTTTTCCCGTGAAATGGCCAAAATCATGGCGGGGAAGGCAGAGCTGAGGAGCCAACTCTCCGGCAAGCCCCCTTCCTCCCCCTGCCCCAAATTTTCCCAGAAGCCCCCGCGCCTGATTTTTTCAAAATACAATTTGTATTTCATTGAATATTGCCCAATTACGTGGAAATGTATTCATTTTTTCATTGTCCCCGCCCCTCTTCCCAGAGCCCTTTGCTATTATGGGTAACCTCGGTGCTTTGGGGGAGCTTTCTAGCTTGGACCTCCCAAGGGGGCCCCTTTTGGAAAGACGTCTTTGGGGTCCCTCCGCCCAGAGCTTTTCTCCACACTACCGCCCCCCATCCCATTCTGGGTGTCCCGGAGCGCCTCCCCTCCTCGGGGCCCACCGTCTCCCCCAGAAGGGAGAGGTTGGTGTTGGGGGGCAAGGAGATGGAGCTCCCCATGTTCCCGCCTGGGATTTGGGGGGACGGGAGCGAGCTGGGGGTTTGAATGGGGTCCTCTCTGACCGGCTCCTTTTTTTCCCCTCAGGGCTAGAGTCCAACGCTTGTTTGGGGTTTTTCCAATTGTTTTTAAATCAGAAGAGCATCGATCACCCGAGGATTTCATTTATCACCACTGCCATCACCTTTGGAGGACTCGGGACCAGCCCCACCATCTGGATTTGGGGGGGGCGGAGAAAGCCACCTTCGGGCACCCCCTCCCCCCAGAGCTCCCAGCCTCATCCCCCAAGAGTTTGCTTTTGAAACTTCAGTCCCCTTCCCCACCCCGAGTCCCCCCCATGCCCCTCCCCCATCGGGTCCCCCCCAGAATCCCCTCCTCCGGTCCTCGGCCCTCTGCCCCCACCCCTGCCGCCGGGTCCAAACCCAGCGATCCGGCCCTTTCTTAACTGTTAACCTGCACGGTGCCGAGTGATGGAGCTGGGGGGAGGGCAGCGGGCACAGCGGGCACGGGCCGGGCGTCGTAGGTTAGTCACCAAGAAGATAGCACTTTGCTTTGCCTCTGAACTGTGAATTTCCTATTTTTCCTTTAAAATGAAGAGTTTATTTAGCTTTTGAACTAACATGGAGGTGGCGGGTTAGTCTGGGGGGGGCGGCAGAAGCCGGCCTTGGGCTTGTGGATGCGGGAAGGGGGACGTCGCAGGTGGTTTGGGCTTGGGCACGGAGGCCCCGGGGCTGGCCTGGAAGGCCAGAGGGATGGAGGGCGGCCGGCCGGGTGCTCAGTGGAGGCCTAGGAGGCTCAGGAGGCCCAGGAGGCCGCGGCCACGTGCCCAGCAGAGCTGGGCCTTGGGCCCCGTGGGCTTCTGGAGGGCAGAGAGCGCGAGCAGGAGGTTGGCTTGGGGCCCGGCCGAGGGGGAGCCACGGGTGTGAGCACCACGGGCTGGGCCCTGGGCCAGGGGAGGACGGAGAGGAGGACGGGGAGCACGGGGGGGGGAGCCTTTCGGGGCCCCCCAGACGCTGGAGAGCGGGCCTGGACTTGGTGCCCGCTGTGGGAGCTCGAAGAGCAAACCTTCAAGACCAAAATGGGACTCCGGGAAACGTGGGCGGTCCTGTTAGAAACAGAAGGAAAAAAGGCCCCAGAGCGGGAGAGTGGGCCCTGCGGCCACGCGCCTGGACGCACTGGGGGTGGGGTGGGGGGCGAAGGAGGCCTGGGCCTGATCCCGGGGGCCAGGGAGGCCGCGCTCCCCAGGCTCAGCCCGGCCAGCCCCTCCGGCCCCGGCTGTTTACACTGGACACCCGGTGACCTTTTCCCAGCCCGCTCTCCACCCCCTTCCGGGAAGAGAAGATCTTGGAACACTCGGGCTCTTTTCTTCTTCGCGGTGGAAAGAACACGGGGAGGGTCTGAGCCGGCCAAGTCCCTTCACTGCCCTAAGCCTCAGTTTCCCCATCTGTCAAATGGGGATTATCATAATTACACTCCCTACCTCACAGGGGTGTTGTGAGGAAAGTGTAAACCTTAAAGCGATATGGAAATAGGACCTGTTATTATTACTCTTCGGATCAGGATCTCCGCTTATTTCTCGGCACTGTACCCCGGGGCGGGGGGGAGGGGGGGAGGAGGGAGGGTGAGCTAGGGAGCCCCGCTGGCAACAAGCTCATTTCCCCAGCCCCCACCTGGGACAAGGGCAGGGCAAAAGCTTTGTGAGCTGGAGGCTAGGGGGACCCTCTGCATGAAGGGGGGAGGTCCCTGTTCTGTGCCTCAGTTTCCCCACCTGAAAATGGGCATGGATCTTTCTTTGGATGGGGGCTGGGACTCCTCATTCTACAAGTCTCGGTACCTTTTGTAAAGAAAAATCAGCTAATTCATGCGCCAACAGAAATCCTCCCCTCCCCCCACCCCCGGCCCTTGCTGGAAGGCTCCCGACCTCCCCAGGAGGCGCTTG
>JAJPUD010032734.1:0-11314 GCA_023553655.1 Myrmecobius fasciatus
TCATTTGTGGAAATTCAAAATTATGTCCCTGAAATAGTACTCTTCCTTATGCTAAAGTTAGCCCTAAAACACCATTGTGCCAGAGTAGTTCTTATGAATGCCACAAAGAACCATAAACTGAAGGGATCTGAAGAAGGGCCAGCAAGGCCTTAGTCTCAATCAGGTAAGCATTAAGTCATTCATAAGAGGAGGTCTTCTTCCCCTCTTAGCACCACTTTATATTTCAACTCTGCCACAAATAATTCTTGTCAGCTATGTCCAAAATTTCATTATAAGTTATCCCAGATGTATTTTCTTGCTTATATCTATATAATTTTCTAGTTTCAGATTTACCCTAGGGAGAAGGAGCTACTTTTCTTTTTAGTTCACTCTCCCATAAATGCTCAGGATACTTTTGTCATAAACACGTAAAGTATTTGGTAATAAGTCATCTAACATAGGCCCTTGACAGATAAATGTTTCCCTTTTAGATCAGGAAAGTACAGAAAGTTCGTGTTAATCTCTTAAACCCAAAATAAGGCTGCTTGCCCTGCTCTAATCTGCCTTCTCTTAATGTGTCCAAGATTCCTGGACTTAGGTTGTTTGAAAAAATAACTTTACCACTATGTATTTTAACACTATTGTGGTTTCGAACAAAAAGAACAAATAGTGACAGAGAAATCTTTATATATGACTATATTATATAGGAGAGCTTGTCTCAAGTCCATGAAAATCATACATTTCTCCAAAGACTTACAATTCTTCCCAGTTGAGGGATAGAAATGGAGAAGCGTCAGAATCAAATTCAGTAAAAAGGAAAAAAGAAAACTCACTAAATATGCAGTATAAGGAAAGGTGTTTCTTTTCTATGTGGGTGAAGTCCATGGCAAGAAAGGGATTTGCCATTCCTAGATCTATCTAACTAACCAACCTTGATAATTGGTTTGTTGGATTAGTATGTAAAGGACATTCTAGTGTTAAGGATCCTGTGTTCCACCCTCAGATCTCTGTAATTTGAACCTGGTTTTTCCTCCTGGGTCTGTTCTCTTTCACCATCATAAAAGATAATGCAATACTACTCTTATAACTTTATATTGATGAAAGGCTTAATCTTCATCATCAAATGCCCTCTAGTACTTAGTGACACATATACAGAGATTAATCAAAGACATTCTATTACCATTGAAGTTTACTTTTTGAGTCCAACATCTCTGAGTTTATGCTAATAATATGTTCTCTTCTACTACTATGCTTTTAAGAGTTTGAACTCTCATTTTCCTGAGTGTTAGGCATATGGTGGAACCATGAGGTAAAATTGTATTGACAACTAGGTGGTACAGTCATTTGTTTTTGTTTAAAACACCTTTTTCTTAACTTGTCCTGATTTTCAAAATAGGGAAAAGAGTAGATTCTGGAACTACAGACTGGTAAGCTTGGTACAACTTTAACAAAATTAAACATTTTTTGTGAACATTTAGAAAAGACTAAACTGATTACTAGAAGCTAGTATAGAGTCTCTGAAAACAAATAATGTCAGATTAACTTCTTTCAATTGATAAGGTTGATTGTTGGTAGTTCAGGGATATGTAAGAGATCTTAGTTATATGTAGATAAAATAGTTACATGCAGATAAAGTAGATCATGTGTTGTTAACTAGATTCACAGATGACAACCAAAGAACCCAAGTTAGCTGGGTTAACTTGGAATGAAATTTCTAGTGAGTACCATAGCTCTTTACCCTTCATCCAGTACCATTTAACATTTTGGAAATAACTATCAAATTCACATGTGACATAAATCTGGAAAGGATAGTTAATACAATAAAAAATTGAATCAAGATTCAAAATTAACTCCCAGGTTGGAAAACTAACCAAACCCAACAAAATTATATTCAACAAGTAATACATATAAAGTCTCATATTTAGATTCACAAAATTATGGGTACAAGTAAAGTATAAGGAAAATCTAGCTTGGCAGTAATTTTTTTTGAAAAAGATATAGAGATTTTTGCTAACCACCAGCTGAACATGAGCCCATGCAGCATGCTGAAGCTGCTAAAAACGGTAATAATCTTAGGCTACATTTTAAAAGGTTTATGACATCTATATTATGGGAACCAATTATTCCATGGTACTCTGTGTTTAATTGTCTAGGCAAAATCTGAAATAGTGTTTAATTCAGAGTGCTATATTTTAAGAGAGACACTGACAAAACAGAGAAACAGGATAGTGAGGGATCTAAAAATCATGTCATATTAGGAAATGAGATGTTTAACCTGAAGAAGTAAAAAGATGAAAAGGAGATATGATAACCTTTCTTCAGTTATTGAAAGAACTGTCAAGTAGAGGAAGGAGTAGGTATTCTGTGTTACTTCAGAGGGCATTACTCTTGGTAATAGATAGTAGTTATGGTGAAAAAATTTCCATGTATAAGAACTTTCTAGTACGTTAGTTAAAAGCATCCAATTGTGGAAGATCTGCCTCATTAATAAGTGCCAGATCATTAGAAGTACACAAGCTATAGATGATTGACTATCTTTTAATTATTTTGTAGAAGAAATTCTTGAATTGGTTGGGGGGGGGTTGAACCAGATAGCATCTAAGGTCTTTTCTAACTCTGTTTCCATTTTTTTCTATTCAATCTTACAAACTAAATTTATGTACACTGAAATTCAAACAACTTCAACTGTGACCTCAAAAAGTCCAAAAATGTTTAGAACACCAGATGTTATGAAATGAAATAGACAAAATACTTCTGGATAATTTAAGGCAAGAAATTTTGCTAATGGATTGGAAAGTTGTGTGTTGTTCATCATGGAAGCCTTTCTGGAAAAGATGTACTTTTATTTTAGTTAGAGTGAAGGGGGAATATATGTATATATATATATATACATATACATATATATGCATGTGTATATATATATATATCTTGATTACTTAACAAAGAGAAACTGGCTTTTGCTGAAAACCTGGATTGTAACTAATAGGTCCTTTACATTCATGAGCACCATCTTACTTTCTCTACCCATGCTCCATATAAAGAGTGGATTACCCAGAGGTTCCTGGCATGATAGCATTTTCCTTTTCCCTTGATTCTGATACTGACTCTTTACTTAACCCAATTTTATGTAAGGAAAAGGTGAATATGAGGTTCTGCTGACAGAAATGGCAGGGTGGCAAGAGGGAAAGAGGGAGAAAGAGAAGGAAAATGAGGAAATTAATGCTCCCTTTTCTTATTAGGAGCAAGAAAACGTTCTTCAGAGAGTCTTTCAGCTGCCTGTGGTAAGTGGCACCTGTGAGTGTTTCCAAAAGACCTACACCAGCACCAAGGAAGCCCATCCTCTTGTGGCCTCTGTGTGTAATGCCTATGAGAAAGGTATGCAAGGAGCCAGCAACCTAGCTGCATGGAGCATGGAGCCTGTGGTCCGAAGACTGTCAACACAATGTGAGTTGCAGGGACTTGGAACTATTTGTCTGAATTTCCTTACTTAGTCCTCAGGGAGCCCTTTATTTCTATTGACATTTCTATTAAGGTGTGGAAATTGTTTTGGAAGGGTGGTGTGGAGTACTGGATAGTAGAAGATGCCAGTAACAGAGACTACTAAATTAAGTAAAGTATTCATCCATTGAGAGCAATGAGGTAATGTAATTTAGCATGTATTCAGGGTCTATAGTTCCAGCTTTAGAAAATTCAGAAATTATTATATGAGTATTGAAGAGTCCACTGTTCTCTCTATATTGAACAAAATTTTCATTTAGATTTCAGCTAGTCCAGCATCTTCACTCTCTTAAAGAGAAGTGTATTTCAGAGACCTCCAGAGGTTAACAGTAAGAAGACAGTCACACTTAGACCCTGGTTCTGGGTCCAGGCTTCTATGATCTTGTTTAAAATTTTAAGCAAGATCTAACTGAAATTTTAGAATACTTCAAAAGGCCAAGCAAATTTTTGTTTTACTTGATATTACTGGCCCAATGAATAAGAATTCCAGGGCACTGTATTAAGTTCTTTCATTCCTTGAGGAATATGTAGTCCCTGAGACCTCACAAGCTAATAAAGAGGAAAACTTGCTAAAGGGAATGTCTGTTCACCAGATTACCTACTAGCTGTCAGTCCTACTACCTTTTCAGTCCTTTTCAGAAAATGGCGCAGGTCAGTCTCAGGCCAAAGGATCTGGGAGATGGTGTTATTTGGAATTAAATACTAGGGTTCAGGTCTGTTCATGAAGATGATAGGTGTTCTGTGATATGTGATTTGGCAATGTTCTATAGCCTTATATTTCTCCCAGTAAGCTCCAGTTTCTCAAAATAAAGTGGGTTTGTTAACTTAAGTGCTACTCTTTTCTTTAGTCACAGCTGCCAATGAGCTAGCCTGCCGTGGATTAGACCACTTGGAAGAAAAGATTCCTGCTCTCCAATACCCTCCAGAAAAGGTGAGGATGTCTCTTTTCCATGCTTTGTATCTCATGACCTGCTTCCTTTTCAAGTAAAACACCCACTCCTATCCCCCACCCCCGTAGGTCTCAGAACTACTATATTTTATTTTATTTTTTATTTACTTTTAATATATGTTGCTTTATAAATCATGTTGGGAGAGAAAAATCAGAGCAAAAGGGAAAATCCATGGGAGAGATTAAAAAAAAAACAGAAAAAAGAAGTGAACTTAGCATGTATTGTTTACATTCAGGCTCCTTAATTTTTCTTCTGGATGCAGATGGCATTTTCTGTTTAAAGTCTATTAGAATTGTTTTGGATCACTGAACCACTGAGAAGAACCAAACCTTTCATATTTGATCTTTGTATATTCTTTTTTGCTGAGGCAATTGGGGTTAAGTGACTTGCCCAAGGTCACACAGCTAGGAAATGTTAAGTATCTGAGGTCAGATTTGAACTCAGGTCTTCCTGACTAAAGGGGATTTTTGTATATTCTTGCTGTTATTGTGTACAATGTATTCCCAATTCTGCTTGTTTTGCTCAGTATCAGTTCCTGTAAATCTTCCCAGGCCTTTCTAAAATGAACTTCAACATTTTTTAATAGAACAATAATATTCCATTATCTTCATACCACAACTTGTTCAGCAGTTCCCCAATTGATAGGCATCTACTCAGTTTTCAATTCTTTACTACCACAAAAAAAGCTGCTACATTTTTGTACATGTGGATCCTTTCCCCTCCTTTATGATTTCCCTGGGATACAGGTACAGTAATGGCACTGCTGAGTCAAAGAGTATGCAGAGTTTTATAGCCCTTTGGGCATAGTTCCAAATTGCACTCCAGAATGGTTGGATCATTTTCACAACTCCACCAAAAATGCATTCATGTTCCAATTTTCCCACATTCCCTCCAACATTTATCATTATCTTTTTCTGTCATCTTAAGTCATTCTGAGAGGTATGAAGTGGTACCTTAGCGTTGTTTTAATTTGCATTTCTCTAATCAATAGTGATTTAGAGCATTTTTTCATGTAACTATAGATGACTTTAATTTCACCATCTGAAAATTGTCTGTTCATATCCTTTGACCATTTATCAATTGGGGAATGACTTGTAGTCTTATAAATTTGACACAGTTCTTTATATATTTTAGAAATGAGACGTTTATCAGAAATACTGGCTGTAAAGATTTTTTTTCTCAGTTTTGTACTTACCTTTTGATCTTGTTTCTATTGGTTTTATTTGTGCAAAACCTTTTTATCAATATAATCAAAGTTGTCCATTTTGCCTTTCATAATGTTCTGTACTTCTTTGGTCATAAATTCCTCCCTTCTCCAGAGATGTAATAAATAAATTATTCCTTGTTCTCCTAATTTATTTATGGTATCATCCTTTATGCCCAAATAATGCATCCATTTTGACCTTATTTTGGTATGGGGTGTGAGATGTATGTCTATGCAGCATTTCTGGTGTATTATTTTCCAGTTTTCTCAACAATTTTTGTCTAATCTGTTCCACTGATCCACTACTCTATTTCTTAGCCAATACCACAGAATTACTTTCTTCAGAAAGAATGAGATGATTTTTTTGAGGGGGGTGGAGAGTTGCTAAAAGATTCAATCCTTCTTTATGAAAACATCACCTCATTGAAGCCTGTAGCTAAGTCCTATTGTCTCTTTGACCCCACGTTCCTCAGATTTGGTGTTCCTATAAGTTTTCCATGGCTTCTATAACCTTGTTTTGGTCAATTTAGTAGAAGACAGTAATCTAATTTGGCTGGAACAGAGTAAGTGAAAGGGTGTACTAGGGCATAAGTCTAGAGAGGTAGGGTAAAGTTAGGTTGTGAGGCTCTGAATGCCAGGATCAAGAATTTAAAATTATTTAGTAGGCAATGGGGAATCACTGAAAATTTTTGAATAAAGCAGTGGCAGCATGCTAGAAAAATTACTAGAACAATAGCTTATAGGATATATTGGAGAATGAATAGATTGGAATTTGTAAGATCATTAGGAGGCTATTATAAAAATCCCAACAAGAAGAGATAAAAGGGTTTGTACCAGGATAATTGCACTGAGAATGGAGAGGAGCTGGATTGTTGTGGATGTTGTAGAGATAGAAATTATAGTACTTGGCAATGAGAGTTGAGGATCAAGAGTCAAAGGAGATTCAAAGTTTATGAACCTAGGTGACTGGGAGACAATGCCACTTAAGGCTATAGCTTAAAATAGGTAAGATCCCGTAGGATCTGAGATCCATGTTCTTAAGGAAAAGAAGCTAGAAAGTAAATCTGCAGTTGTCACAGGTTAGGGAAGGATCCATTTTTCAGCTAAAACCACCTCTAGAAATTCATCCAAACATTAAGGTCCATGAAATGTGGAACAGATAAGAGATGCTCTGAGCTTTCAATACCTGGGACTTTACAAAAATTTTTTCCTTTATTCAACAGATAGATATTAAGTATTACCATGATCAATATGATATAGTGGATAGAATAGTGGACTCAGAGACAAGAGGACCTGGGTTCAAGTCCTGATTCAGACACTTATTAGCTGGGTAATCCTGGATAAAGCACTTAACCTTTCTCTGCCTCAGTTTCCCCAATTATAAAATAAATTGGTTGGATTTGATTGCTTTTAAGGTTCCTTCCAACTCTAAATCTATAATCCAATGATCCTACTATCCTTAGCAGTAAGAGAGATACAAACATATGACATAATCCCTCCCCTAAAGGAATTTATGTTCTAGTACAGGAGTTATGGTGGCTACACAGACAACAAATATAGTGCAAGTTAGGATTTGGCAGGTGCATGAAGACAGTATAAAATGCTCTGAAATAACATTTTTAAAAATATATTTTTGATGCTTACAGATTGCTTCTGAACTAAAGGACACCATCTCCACCAGGATCCGAAGTGCCAGAAACAGCTTCAGTGTCCCTATTGCCAGCACTTCAGATAAGGTCCTGGGGGCAGCTTTGACTGGCTGTGAGCTGGCTTGGGGCATGGCACGGGACACAGCTGACTATGCCTCCAGCACCCGGGTAGGTCAGTTGGCAGCTGGAGGGGCAGACTTGGCCTTAAGCAACGTTGAGAAGGTGGTGAACTATTTGATGCCAGCACCTAAGGAAAATCCAGGTACCCAATAACCAGAAAGCTGAGCAGGGTGGGTGAATGAGGGCGAGGTGGGGAGAGATGGGGAGCAAGATAGAAACTAAGCAGAACCATCCTGCTTGAGAATGCCAGACTCAGTTTCCAAAAAATCAGAAATGGTATGGAAAGGTTAGGGTTGTGGAGCCTTGGAGGTAGAAGGAACCTTAACTATCACTCCTCATTCTACAAATGAGTTCATCTATTCTACTAGCCTGGATTCCATTGAGGAATCAGAATATAATTGATAGATCAGGAATCGGGAGACCAGGCCTCATTGTTTTATTGTTGTAGGATCTTTGTAATTGTGTTAATCTCTCTGGAGTTCAGCCTCTTCATCTGCAAGATTTAGGGAGTTGGACAGCATGATCCTAAGGATGCTGCCAGATCTCAAATTCTGTGGATATAGCTTGAAAGAATGAAATGTGGAGTCCTCAGATTTTTATCCAGTATGCATGAAAATTAGAGATTGTTAAAGCTTAAGGAATTTTAGAAAGCTTAGATCAGTTCTTTCATTTTGCAGATGAAGACCCAGAGTGAGAGTGATCTGAGGCCTGGAAAGTGGGAGTGATTTGTCTAAGATCACATATTAAGGTCACATTTCAAGTTAATGGCAAAATAGAGACTAGAATCCAGTACCCAATTTATCCATCTTTTCCTTAAAGAAAGGGTCCTTCTTTTGTGTCATTGACCCCTTTAGCAGTCTGATGAAGCCTATGCATCCTTTCTCAGAATAATGTTTTTAAAAATATAAAATAGGGGTCATCTAGGTAGTGCAGTAGTTAGAGTACCAGCCCTGAAGTCAGGAGGACCTGAGTTCAAATTTGATCTCAGACACTTAACATTTCCTAGCTATGTGACTTAGGCAAGTCACTTAACCTCCATTGCCTCAGCAAAAAACAAACAAACAAACATAAAAAAACCCAAACTATTTATTGGCTTATGAAGAAAACTGGTTATATTGATAAAGTCATCAAAACATTTTAAAAATTATAATATAGTAATATTTCTAGAAGCAGGTTTAATAATAATCAGTAATTTTAAGTAGCAAAATAAGCGTTGGTAATATCTTAAGATGTAATGTAATATAAAATATAATTTTGTTTTATAGTATAATAAAAATAATATAAAATATAAAAAATAAACTTACTATAGTTTGTTGCCTACATTCATAATTGTTGGAAATGCCAAACTTTAGTGAGAGATTAGAAAAATAAAAATTTCATTTTTTTCCCATTCAAGTTCACAGATGGCCAGATTTTATCCATAGACCTATTGGGGTCCATGGACTCCAGGTTAAGAACACTTTCCTTAGACCATGCTGCTTCCCAAAAAGATAGTCTTAATATTTCTAGATATCATGGATCCAGTCCTCACCATTTATTTGGTTTTTCTTTTCTCCTTCTATCCCAATTCCAACCCAGCCCCAGTTCTGGAGTGCCCTAGTCCTCCCCAAGTTCAGCAGAAGTTGCCAAAGCCAAAGCCTAGCTTCCTTCAAAGAATTGGAACTTTAACCAACAATATCTCCCAGCATACTTTTCAGACGACCATCCAGACCCTCCGCTGGGGCCATGCATTAGCCAAGTGGATCCCAGGTGTGGCTCCATTGGTGAGTTTCCACTTGGTCTCCAGACCACTCAACCCAAGAATTGATATGCATCTTATCTTAGTATCACCACTGCTTCTGTTTTCTGCACCTAGCCCCTCACTCCTAGTTTAACCTTCCCAAAATAAAGAACTCATCTCCCAGTATGAACTGGGAACTTCTGAGCACAAAGGTTTGTTGGGATCCTTAGATAAGAGAATTTAAAACTGGAAGAAACCTTAGAGGACCAACACCTTCATTTTCACAGATGAGCCCAATAAAGTTAAGTTCTTTACTTAAAGTCCCAATAGTAACAAATAGTAGAATTGAGAAATGAACCCAGGGATCAGTAACACTAAAAATCTAGCTTTATTTTTTAGTGTGACACAGGGAGAAGGCAGTTGTCTGAGCAGGGGTAGGGAAAGGAAGTAAGAAAGATGAATATAGGTTGGGCATAGCTACTTTGTTTGCATGGTATTTCATAATAGCTCACATTATAGAATCCTTGGCCATTTAAAAAATACTTTTCTATTTTCCTAAATACTGACCCTCTGAGGTAGAGAGAACTGTAATTCTCTTTATCTTACAGATGAGGATACTGAGGCTCAGGTAAGGAAAGGGATTTTTGCTTCAAAACTGCTTAAAATATACCTTTTTTTCCCTCAAAATCTGAACAGTTGTATTTATATATGTGTACATACATGCCTGGCAGTGAGGTGGTACAATGGATAGCCCAGTGGCCCTGGAATCAGGAAGACTCAAAAATTTCAAGTTCAAATCTGGTCTCAGATGTGCACTATCTATGTGACCTGGGCAAGTCACTCAACCCTGTTTGTCTTAGTTCTTCATCTGTAAAATGAGCTAGAGAGGGAAATGGAAAACAGTCCAGTATTCTCACCAAGAAAACCCCCAAATGGAGTCCCGTAGAATAACACACAACTGAAGCAACTGAATAACAATAACAAATACCCATGGGTTCTTCTACAAAGGAACATATATTCTGAGAAGATCTGTGTCATTCTGATTCTGGGTATCAGGAGGATTGGCAGGATCTGTATGCCTTCCCTTTGGGTTATTGCCTCTTCCTAATCCTCCTAAGGCTGCTTTCCGCTCTTGCTCACCCTCTGTTGTTTGGTCACCTTACAGAGCAGTATGGCCCAGTGGGGTGTGTCGGCTGCCCTGGAGGTAGTGTCAAGACCCCGATCCACATCAAGGGGAAATTGGCAGTACAACCAGGCTCAGGAAGAGGAGGATGAAGAGGAGGAGGAGGAAGAGGAAGAAGAGGAGGAGGAGGAAGAAAATCCTGAAGTGAGGAAAGAGGAGAACAAATTAAATGAGGTGAAAAGAATATTCCAAGTGGTGTTGTGTCTTTTAAGGCAGGTAAAGGGAGAGGAGGAGTGGGAGGGGAAGGTCCAAGCTAATTAGAATTAGGTTAGAAGGAATATATAGATGGTTATTTCAAATATAGCATTGTGTCTACTACACATCAAACTGCCTTATGTCACATAAACTCCTTCATTTTATAGATCAGGAAGGGTAAGGCCAGAAGATTTTGTGATATGCTCAATACACACAGGTAGTAAATAGCAGTCAAGATTTGAATCCAATCCCTTGAGCCCAAAGCCAGTGAATATTCTTTCCATTATCATTTGCATTGTGACCCAGAAATGGATTTATGTTTCCCTAATCCCATAGATTAATCCCACAGATTGAGGTGGGAGCAGAAGGAGTCAATAGGTACAGGATGTAGGCACATAAGCCTGGTAGCAAAACCAGTTCTATATAGCTCTGGGGAAGAAGGTCTGGAAGATGCAGGTGACAGAAAGTATCTGAACAGCAGGGAGAATGGTAGGGGGTTAGGAGTTGGGGGTCCGGGGTTCACAATGAAGCCACTAACACAAGTTCTTGCTCACAGACCATGCCCAGTAACCAGAGCCTCTTAGGTAGTGTGGTTCACACTTTGCAGTCTGCCTACTTGACCACCGTCTCCACTGTAAAGTGGGCGCCCTTTGCCATCTGGAACAACACTGCTGGAAGATTGCTTCACCTTACTTCTGGTCAGGAAACCTTTGCCAAAGGCAGGGCAATGTCACTATCAGATGCCCTGAAAGGTGTCACAGACAATGTGGTGGACACAGTGGTGCACTATGTGCCAGTAAGTAGTTCCTGTGGCCA
>JAJPUD010032735.1:0-11754 GCA_023553655.1 Myrmecobius fasciatus
AAAAAAAAAAGATTACCTGACCTGGAGCACAGAACTTCTGTATATTTTAGTGGTGAAATCTTATAATTCCTATGATAGGTACTCATAGATAGAAAGTTACTAGCACTAAACAATAGGCAGTATGGACTTAAAGCCGAACAAAAAATATTTATCTCCCCTTCAAGATACTTATGTGGCTGCTTCCCAGCTTTTACTAACCCTAGATGACCTCCTCATTCCAAATATAGCCAGTTCTCATGCCAACATTTTTTGTGCCCTCAGAAAATTTAAACAAAGATTCAGAAACCATAAATAAAATGCAAGCCTTCCTATCACCATAGTCAGTTTCTCTGATGAAAGTGTGAATGTTCTTTGAATCATGGCCATTACTACTATCTATAGAATAACTACTGACATATCCAATTTTTGTTAGAAAGATTTGTTGCCGTAGGATCAAGCACATCCTTAGTATGCCATTTGTTCAATTCCATTAACTGCACAGTTTCAAAAGTCAAAACTTATGGTAAACATTGTCTGAACTGATCTTCCTAACTTATTGGACCACAAGTTTAAAGCAAGAATGCTAAAGAAAGGGGACAGCTATGTGGTACAGTGGATAGAGCACCAGCCCTGAAGTCAGGAGGACTGGAGTTCAAATCTGGTCTCAGACACTTAACATTCCCTAGCTGTGTGACCCTGGACAAGTCACTTAACCCAAATTGCCTCAGCAAAAAAAAAAAAAAAAAAAGCTAAAGAAAGGAATATCTCTATATTGCTGTTGTTGTTCAGTCTTTCAGTTGTGTTCAATTCTATGTGATACCATGGACATTGCTTATCTTTAAAGTTTTCTGGGCAAAGAGAATGGAGGGTCTGCTAAATAGGGTTTCACTATTTTTCAAATTAGAAACTGAAGCAAATAGAAGTTAAATTATTTGGCCAGAGCCACACATCTAGTAATTATCTAAGGCTCAGTTTGAACTTAGATCTTCCTAACTCCAACCCTGATGATTTATCCATTACTCCACCTAATTGTTCTGACATTACTTAGTTCTTCAGTAATTCAAGTGAGCCTGCAGTCACTATTTATCATAAGCTGATTTCTGCAGTAACTTGAGAAGACTGGTTTGAACTCTTGGCTACTTCCATTGTTGATCAATTGGCAAGATAATTGAGGCCCTGAGCAGGGAATATTTTTCTCTAAGAATAAAAAATGGTGTCAAATTCCTTGAATTGTAGCTACTACAGGAAGTCACATAAACTTACTTACAAGGACAATCCCCAAATCACCATGAGTGCAAGAGTCCTCTAAATTCCACAATCTTGTATGATAATGAACCTTAATTATATTGACTCTAGCTTATTTAGAACTCTTTGTTTATTTATAAAACTTTATATTTATGCTACATAATTTTAAATGCATTTGTTTTATTTCCCATTGAATAGCAGGAATTATTTTATTTGTTGAACTTAGTGTCTGGCACAAAGTCAGCACTTTATAAATACTTGTTGATGTTCTCAGTTTTGAGAGTGTCAGCTGAGGTTCTAATGCTATACTAAATAGGCCTGCTTTTAGACTCAGGGACTGGGAAACAGTAGAAACAAGTGAGCCTCAAAAGCTTGTTGATCAGCTTCCTTATCCATGCTCTATTATTCCAGTCAGTATAAGGTCATGGCTATTCCTGCCTCCTCCAGCTAAGCTTGTGACATGTAAAAGCCATGTAATCTGCTATTGAGTTCATTGTAAAGGTATGGTAGCCCCCTTTAAGCCACTCTTTCTTAGTAAGAATCACTTCTATTATCATAGCAAGTATTATGTGCTGCAGATCCTTCCCTCTGTGACTATTTATGTGCCAGAAAACATTTCCTCTCTTGTTAACTTACTAAAAGCTCATCATTATCCACAAAAATTGATTCCATATCTATTAAGTATGTTTCCCATTTGTATACTCTGTATTTTCCTAAATATTACCATTCCTGTCTAGTTGCTTTGACAAGGTTGCTAACACACAGTATTAAAAAGAGAAAAGGAACATTTATTAATTGATTATGAAATGCTAAGTGCTTTACCAATATTATGCTAGTTGATACAACAACCCTGTGTTCAATTCAGTTGTATTTCAGTCCTGTCTGCTTCTTCATGACCATACTTGGGGTTTTCTTGGCAAAGATATTGGAGTGGTTTGTCATTTCTTTCTCCAGCTTATTTTATAGATGAGGAAAGGGAAGTAGGCAGAGTTAAGTGACTTAACCATAGTCACTTGGTTACTAAATATCTGAGAATAGATTTGAACTTAAGGAGATAAGTCTTCCTGTCTTTAGGCTCAGCACTCTGCCTGCTGTGCCATCTAACTGCCTATATCCCTTTTGCAAATGAGGAAACTGAGACAGACAGAGGTTAAGTGCCTTGCTCAGAATCACACAGTAGTAAGTGTTTGACCCTGTATTTGAACTCAGATCAACGCCAAGTCTCACATTTTAACCACTTTGCCATCTGGTTGTTTTGAAAGAAAAAGGCAAAGTAATAATAACAAAGGACTCCCTAAAATTCAAAATGAAAATGTTGGTGAGTGGCTTTAGAATTAATTGATTATAAATTCTATATTGCTAATTTGCATTGTTTTAATTGCCACTATTGATTACTGATGGCTATAATGATGACAATGATAATGATTGATTACTGAGAAACTAGTTTTTACTCATGTACAAAGAAAGACTCATGCATATCTTTTTTCCTCTGAGGCAATTAGGGTTAAGTGACTTGCCCAGGGTCACACAGCCAGGAAGTGTTAAGTGTCTGAGGTCAGATTTGAACTTACCTCCTGACTTCAGGACTGGTGCTCTATCCACTGCACCATCTAGCTGGCCCTGACTCATGCATATCTTAAAAGATTATTATATTCCCTAGCTGTGTGACCCTGAGCAAGTCACTTAATCCCAATTGCCTCAGCAAAAAGCAAAAAAAAATAAAGATTATTATGGGGGCAAACCATAATCTTAAGCAAACTCAGATATTTTGGAGAGATCATAGGTAATAGAAATAAGTAAAACTACAGGAATAACATGCTAAGTATTGAAAGGGAACTTCTGTCTGAAAACAAAAATGCTTAGTGGGTAATTGATATAGAATGAGAAGTATTGGAGTCTTGTAGAAGGGAGGAGCTGTATTTTACTTAATAATGAGATGAACTGAAGGTTGACTTCCAAAATGCAAAGGTTCACAATTATAGACCCAGAGCCTGAGGATAGCAATTTATGATATAGAAAGAATAGTGGAAGAAGTATCCAATAATTCCCAAAAGAAAAATACCAAGTAAATAGAGCAAAAATGTTATTTAGCATCATTAACTGCCTATATTACATTAGTTTATCCAGAGCTCCAAAACACATTTGTATGAGGTTTCTTCTTACTGGTGGAGATCAATGCCCTATGCCAATTGTGGGGCATAGCTAACATTAGAAGAAAAAGATCTGCTCTTGCATCTCTTTGGTCTCAAGTCTCTTTCAGTTCTTTTGTCTTTTATCTTTCAGAAGAAGATGGCAATATCAACCTCTCTTCAAGTCAAAGAAAAGTGGAAAAAAAGATTCTGGGAAGAATCTGACATGTAGAATTTTTATCATGTTCTCTATTCATATCTTTAGCATAAGAGACAAAGAGAAATTCCCCTTCAGGTGAGATCTGGTACTCTCTCTTAGTTGAATTGAATTAGTTCTATTTCAATTGGAGAGCCTCTTCAATCTTTATTGTCTGCTCATATTCTCATAAGTATATTTTCTCTGATTTTTGTTTTGCTCTCAATTTGAGAAAGTAAACTTATTTGCTATTTACTACTGTAGAACTGGAATCTGGTGAGAACAGAGTCAAACTAAGGATATATAAAATGTGGAGTCCTCCTTTTCTCATTAGGAAATAGCAATCAAGACAATCTAAGTTTAACATATGAATATTTACAAAATTATAAATTGCCCAGATTAACAAAAGAAGAATTATAATGCTAAAATAAGCCTATTTTAGAAAAGACAAAAACCTTGACTGAGCTCCCTAAGAAAAAATATTCAAGAGCAAATGGATTTAAGTGCATACATATAAAGGACAATTAATTCTAATGATATAAAAACTATTTGGAAAAATAGGAAAATAAGGAATCCTACCAAATTCCTTTTATCCCTTTTCAGTGATGGATCTTTAATGAAGTAAGAGACTTTAAATCTTTTTTTTTTTTGAAAAAAATCAGAGCTAAATAGAAAATTTGTTCATTAAACACAGTACTCAAGAGAAGCATAGAAAGATAAATAGGAAGAAAAATATATATAGTTTATACATATATTTATTATTTATATATGTTTATGTATAACATATATGTATGTATACATATACATATGTAATTTAAAGGTTAAATTGTTTATATCCCTAAATGTACAATGATATCTATAACTCTCAAAAACTATCTGTTATTGGCTCAGTAGAGGGAGCATACATGGATGGAGGGTGTGGATGAATATGAATGGACTCTGATGTGATATCAAAGAAAAAGGCATTAAGGAGTGAAAAAAGGATTGTATTAGAAGAAGAGGAAAGGAGAGGTATTATAGAACAAATTAGATCTCTTGAAGAGGCACAAAAGATTTATTAAAATAGAAAGAAAGAAGGGAGGAGGATAAGCATTGTCTGAAGCTTAATTTCATCAGTTTTGGATTAAAGAATGAATAATATAATAACTCAGTTGGGTATAAACATTTATTTTACCCTATAAGGAAGTAGGGGCAGAAAGGGGAAAGAAAAGGAAGGGGCTGGATAGAAGGGAAGGACGAAACATTGAAGAGAAAAGGTAAGAGAAAGGAGATGGGGTGATAGAAAGTAGGGCAAGTAGAGGGCAGAGTGGGTTAGAAACAAAACACTACTAAGGAGGGACAGGATGGAAAGAGAGAATAAAAGGATATAAGGGATGGGGGAAAATAAGATGGAGGGAAATACAGAGCTGGTAATAACTGTGAATGTGAATGGGATGAACTCTTCCATAAAACAGAAGCAAATAGCAGAGTGAATATAAAAACAGAATCCTACAATATGTTGTTTATCAGAAACACATTTGAAACAGATATATATATATATATACATATATATATATAGATTAAGCATAAAAGGCTGGCGCAGAATTTATTATACTTCCGTCAAAGCAAAAAAAAAATTAGTAGGGGTAGCAATTCTGATCTCAAATAAAACAAAAGTTAAAATAGACATAATTAAAAGAGATAAGGAAAGAAACTACATCTTCTTAAAGGGCACCATAAACAATGAAGTGGTATTGATACTAAATGTATATGCATCAAGTGGTAAAACATCCAGATTCTTAGAACAGAAGTTAAGTTAATTACAAGAAGAAATGGACAGCAAAATTATATTAGTGGGTGACCTCCACCTCCCTCTCTCAGAATTAGATAAATCTGACTATAAATAACAAGAAAGAAACTAGGAAGGTAAATAGAATACTAGAAAACCTAGATGTGACAGACATTTGGAGCAAATTGAATAGGGACAAAATGGAATAAACCTTTTTCTCAGCAGTATGTGGAACCTACACAAAAAAATTGACCATGTATTAGGGCATAAAATTCTCACAATCAAATGCAAAAAGGCAGAAATAATAAATGGTTCCTTTTCAAACCACGATGCAATAAAAATTATATTCAATAAAGGACCAGGGAAAGATAGACTAAAACCCAATTGAAAGTTAAATGATCTAATTCTAAAGAATGAGTGGTTCAAACAACAAATCATAAAAGCAATCAATAATTTCATTTAAGAGAATGACAATAATGAGAGAACATAGCAAAACCTGTGGGATGGAGACAAAGCAGTCCTAAGGGGAAATTTTATATATCTAAATAGCTACATGCATAAAATAGAAAAAAAGGGAAGATTAATGAATTGGGCATGCAACTAAAAAAGCTAGAAAAAGAACAAATTTAAAAAACCTCAAAATTATATCCCCTAGACATGATATTTAAACAGAGATAATTCTAGCCCAATACTCATTGTCTCTGATGAAAACAGAATGGTCAGCCTCTGTCACCCATTTTCTGTTTCCTCTCCTGGTAGAAATTAGTCTCCTTTAGGGAAAGATGCAGGAGAGAAGAAGTGTAAGGGATCTGTAATCCCTTACATGATATCTCACACTATATGCAGCAGGGATGACAGGGTAGAAGAAGGGAGAGCAGAGGATAAGTTAGAGATGTCTATTACTGCCTTATTATGAGCCACAAATGACACTACATTGTCCCATCTACAATAAAAGAGACTGAGAGAGCTCTAAGCCAATTGCACTTCATTAAAGGATCAATGGTCTCCATTAAGGAAGTGAACTCCAGATCTTCCTCATGATTTGAGATGTCTCCTCCTTTCAGGGGCCTATTTTTAAAGGGCTAGATATTCAGCCATTCAATAACACCTAGACCAAATCAGGAATGATTTCATTGATTAACATGTGACACATAAGCTAAAGTAAATAAAATAATATGTCAGCAGGGTCACAAGTTGGATGAAGTAGGGATTATTTCCACATAAGATTGGCAGGCTTCTCATTAATTTGGGCAGAAGGAACTGGTACAAGTTATCAATGACCTAAGTGTTCATAAGATGATCATCTGCTCCTATTGAACAAATTATTTGTCTGAATGTACAAAAATATTTTGGGGAAACTTTCCATGTGGTTGTGATCTCTGCTATATTGGGATTGCTACCATCACAAGACAAAACAAGAATGAATGGTTATTAGTTAACTTAGAATCTGTAACTCACAGGTCTGGGTCTTATATACAGAACTCTTATATGATTATATCAAATTAATTAATGCTGATTGGAATAAAATAGTGGTCCAAATGAATTATTTCTTACACTATGCTACATATGAGGGAACAACAGCCTCACTATATCAGTAATAAATTAAATCTGAAATTTTAGTAAAAAGGAGTGCATGTGACCTTATAGATTCACAGAGTTTCCATAGAATGGGACTACATTCTAGAATAAATTAGTGAAATAATAATACTTTCAAATAGTAATACGTTCAAAATAGTAATCTCTTTCAAAGAAATGGATCTAATGCAAGAAGCAGAGAAATTGAACTATATACCAAAGAAAAATATGCTTGCTTGAGTATTCAAGCTTGAGTATGCTTGATAGATAGATAGATAAGGATAGATAGATAAGGAAAGATAGATAAGATAGATAGATAGATAGATAGATAGATAGATAGATAGACAGATAGATAGATAGATAGATAGATAGATAGATAGATAGATAGATAAGGATTATATCAGAGAAATAGAAGTAATAAAATTTTAGCTTTATACTATTCAAATATAGACTATGGATTTTTTATTACAAACTACCAAAAGGAGCACAATGGAAAGATACATTAGTGATAGAAGACTTTAACTCTCAAGATGTCTATTGTAAATCTGTTTCTAAAATTAAAACATCTGATTCCATTAATTTTTAGCAGCTTTCCATTAATTCCCAGTTTCTTGGCTTTTCCTTCATAATCAATCTTTACTACAGTCATATTCAAAGCTCTTTTTCATATTATCTCCCTAAAAGTTGAGGAACAATGGGAACTGATAGTCCAGATTTAAAAGTCATAGAATTAAAGAATTAGAAGAAACTTTAGAGCTTATCTATATCTTATCATTCATTCTGTTCTGTAACAAAGGATCTTCCTGTTTCTGTTTGAAAATCTGTGAGGGAGAACCCACTATCTCCAATGACAGCTCACTCCATTTTAAAGTGGAGCTCTAATCACTAGGGACCTTATTGTTATATCAGCCTAAAAATCTGCGGTGATTTCCATCTATTGTAAGTTTTGCTCTCTGGGACCAAATAAAAAATATAATTCTTTTCCACATGACAGTTCTTCAAACACTTGAAGTGAGCTATAATGATCTAAAAATTTCTCCTCCAGGTTGAATATCTCAAATTCTTTTAACTGAAGCTTGTATAGCATATTATCTAGTACTTTCACCAACTTGGTTACCTATCCTGGAAATGTCCTATCTTTCCTTAAAATTTATTGACCATAATTGAATGCAATATTTCAAATGTAGAGTGGTGAGGAAAGAGTATAATAGAATGATTACTTTCCTCATTATTAACATTTTAGGCATTAGCATTTTTTTGGCTGCCAAGTCACACTGTTGATATACATTGATTTTTCAGACCACAAAATTTTTATTCCCCCCTCATATAAAATGTTGTCTAGATTTACACACACACACACACACACACACACACACACACACACACATGAGCCTTCATTTCTAAAAATGATTAGATTAGGATCAACATTCTAGCCTATTAGAATTATTCTGGATCCTGATTACCATGAAATATGGTAGTTACATCTCAAAGCTTCATGTCATCTTGTAAATTTTACAAGCATTTCATCTGTACCTTTATTAAAATCTTAATAAAAATGTTGGTTAGCACAGGACCTAAGGACAGATCCACAGGTAGCACTATCCAAAGACTTCCTTCCAAATTAACATCAGCCCATGGAAGACTACTCTTTGGATTCAGACATTCACACATTTATAAATCTACCTAACAACTATCATCCAGCTCCCAGCTTCTTACCCTGTTGTTTGCAATCCTATGACCTTATTTGGGGTCTTGTAACTGAATGTGATGGTTGTATTTATTATTATTTAATTATATGAATATAATTATCAGTAAATGTTTGATTTGTATACCTATTTTATGTACTTTTATACCCAGGTTCACATAAAAATTTCTCAGTTGAAAAGGGGTCATGAGAGGAAAAATTTAAGAAGTTCTAAATTGTAGCTTATATATCTCCATCTTATCCACAAGTACTGTATGAAAAACTTCATCAAATACATCTCTATAATCTAAATATAAGCTATGTTTATGACATTCTCCTCACTGATCAGTCTAGTAACCCTGGGGAAAAGAAAATAAGTTAGTTTAATTTGACCTGTCATAATACAGAAATACTGATTTTTAGTAATAGTTATTGCCTTTCTATAATTTTGCCAATAGAAATAAAATTCATTGAACTATTGCAGAGGGAATTCTCTGTCTCCCTATATCTGCCTCTGTCTCTTTCTTTCTACCTCTCTCTCCTAACACACTCTTTTTCTTTGTGTATTTAGTAAAGGAAATGGATGATTACCTATATAAATTATTTAGTTTTTCTCCTACCATCACCTCAATTGATAAAATAACAGAGATAATGAAGTGTTAATATTATAACTCCCTGTATACTTTTATACCTTAAAAGTATATCTTATATACCTTTATACCTTAAAAGTATATCTTGTATACCTTTATACCTTAAGGGTATATCTTGTATACCTTTAAGAGGCTTGAAACCAATTCCCAGAGTGAATTAAAGAAAGAAATCTCATTGGTCAAACAAAAATTGGATATGACTTTCAGGGCTTTAAATATCTAAGCCTTAATAATAATTCAGGAGTTCCAGAGCAAGTACAGACTTGTGAGCATGTTGTGAAGTACATCTCTGCATGGGGGAGAAAGATATTTCTCTATTGTCAATGACATCTACCAGTTATTTGCCCAGAGGGAGACACTCCATCCAACCATTTAAAGATTATTAAGCAATTAGAGATATGTATTACATGATCTCATTTGATCCTCAAAACAACACTCCAAGATTAGTATTATGATCATATTATATAATAGCAGCTGCCCTCAGCTAATCCATAAAAGATGCTATCCTTATGAAAATACGAAATACCTATTAACAAACAAATAAAAAAGAGACCTTTAACAAACCAATATCAAAAAGAGACATTGAATAAATCAAATAAAAACTAATAAAGAAAAAAGTCTCTGGTTTAGATGGATTTACAAGTGAATTCTAGAAAACATTTAAGGAGCAACTATTATCTATATTACAAAAATTATTTTCAAACATTGAAAAAGAAATCACACTCTACCAAACTCTTTGTGGGAAAAATACGCTCCAAATTGCTAAACCAAGGAGGGATAAAGCAATGAAAATTGGCACATTTGCAGCATCTCTCATGTTCACCAACATCTCTGCCTACTTTCAGGATTTCTCTCTGGTCCTTCTACCATGCAACTACCAAAATAATCTTCTTAAAGCTCAAGTCTGATCTGATCACTCTCATGCTCCAAAAACTTTCTTAATTCCAAAAGCATTAAGCAACTTAACCTAGCATCTAAAAGTCCTTTGCAATGTAGTTCCAGAGTATGACATTAATTTCACCTTTATTATTTTCATGCCCTCTAATGAACCTGTCAAACTAGCTGGAATGAAGGAAGGAAGAAAACAAGTATTTATTAAACTCCTACAATATGCTAATGATCATTTTTGGTGAGGGTGGGGGAAAGTTACCCCTGTAGGAAGCAGGAACAGTACCATCAAGATCATATAGTTATCTTGCTGGTGAGGAGCCATCATTCA
Organism: Myrmecobius fasciatus; assembly: GCA_023553655.1. Taxonomy (NCBI): domain Eukaryota; kingdom Metazoa; phylum Chordata; class Mammalia; order Dasyuromorphia; family Myrmecobiidae; genus Myrmecobius; species Myrmecobius fasciatus. The sequence goes on from JAJPUD010032735.1 coordinate 10,446, forward strand.
GTTTGTATACTATTTGCATTAATCAATCCAAAGTGATAGGTAGGATCATAGATTTAGAATTGAAAGGGACCTGAAGAAGACCCGAGGAGTCTTCTGACTCCAAATTCAGAATTCTTTCCACTTGGATCAGACAATGGTATTAAAAAAGGAAGAAAATTCTTCACTCCTGGTTTATTTGTCATGTCTTAATTACTATGCCTAGGCTTCTCTCACCTGGAATAGGGATTCAGCTCAGCTGCTAGAGTCAGATATGGAATTCTTGGGCTAAATATATGAAGTTCATCTATTTATTTAGCTTCCTTATTAGGGCTCTGGAGTAGTACAAATATACAGTTATAGACTCACCTAGAAACTCAAAAGAAAATCACAAAACAAATATTCTCTTAATTCTGTCACACTTCTTCAATCTTCTATTCATCTCTTTTTTTTATTAAAAGCTTTTTATTTACAAAACATATGAGTGACTTTTCTACATTGACATTTGCAAAAACTTTTTTTCCCCAAGCTTTTCCCCTCCTTCCCCCCATCCCCGACCCCTAGATGACAGGTAATCTAATACATGCTAAATATGATAAATTATATGACAAATCCAATACATGTATACATATCTATACAGTTATCTTACTGCACAAGAAACATCAGATCTAGAAAGAGAAGAAAAAAAAAACAACCTAAGAAGGAAAACCAAATGCATGGAAATATTCACAGAAAGCGTTAAAATGCTGTGTTGTGATCCGTACTCAGTTCCCACAGGCCTCTCTCTGGATGTATATGACTATCTTCATCGCTGAACAATAGGAACTGGTTTGAATCACATCATTGTTGAAGAGAACCATGTCCATCAGAATTGATGATCGTATAGTCTTGTTACTGTGTATAATGTTCTCCTGGTTCTGCTGATTTCACTCAGCATCAGTTCATGCAAGTCTCTCCAGGCCTCTGAAATCCTCCTGTTGGAGCAATAATTAGGAGTTACTTTGCCCAACTGTATGCCAATAAATTTGATAACCTAAGTGAAATGGAGGAATATCTACAAAAATATAGGTTGCCCAGATTAACAGGAGAGGAAATAAATTACTTAAATAGTCCCATCCCATATCCCATGGAACAATAATATTCCATAACATTCATGTACCATAATTTATTCAGCCATTCTCCAATTGATGGGCATCCTTTCAATTTCCAGTTTCTTGCCACTACAAAAAGGGCTGCCACAAACATTTTTGCACATGTGGGTCCCTTTCCCTCCTTTAAAATCTCTTTGGGATATAGGCCCAGTAGAAACACTGCTGGGTCAAAGGGTATGCAC
>JAJPUD010032736.1:0-11754 GCA_023553655.1 Myrmecobius fasciatus
CATTCAACTATGGAAAGTGTGCACAAATTTTTACTTCCATATATACTCATCCCTTACTCCCATAAAGCTGTATCAGGATCCTAGAAATCATCATCTTCCTTAAAAATGTAATTTTTGAAACTTAATGGCTTCATTACATTACAGGGATGTATAAAAAAGGTGAAAATGGCCCTTAAATATTAAAAATGGCATAAATAATTTTAGAAACCTTAACAAAAGTCATGGTACACGTAAAGCTATTTTTTTTCAACAAAATTTTTTCTAGTCATTTATTTTCAGTGGAATTTGTGTATTCCAGCAAAGTCGATTTTTTTTTCAAATAGTTTTTATTTTCTGTTTTGTTTTAACTTCAGCCTATTCTTTAATAAATGTCTCCTAGCAGTTCCGTTGTACTTGTTCATTTAGAATCAGGCAATTGACCTACTCTCCACACTGTTTATTTTAAATTCTTCTAAATTTAATTTAGATGATAGCCCCATAGGTCCCGCATTTTCTTTCCTTTTTTGGCAGAATACTGCCTTCCTACTAAAGCCCAATACACAATAGAAAACTATTCAGTGTTATTTAAAACCCTTTTGTTTCTTGGGTTAGAGCTTCCAGAAAAGAGAAAAAAAAATGTCCTAATCCTGGGTAAGAGAATATTATCTTTCCTCATTTGCAGTTTAAGTTTTATTTTAATGCTTTGTGAAAGAAATAAGACCCTGAGGTACTATCCTTGCTTACTATGAGTTTATTGTCTTTCTCTTTTTTTAAAGCTGGTATTTTATTTAGGTTTTAGTTTCATTCAAATTACTGGCTTGTCTAACTTTCTTTCTTTAGTTTATTTAAATTTAATTTAAAGATGTATATCTTTTTGACTTTTATGTCCATGAAAAACTAGTCAATATCACTGTCTAGCTATCTTTGTTTAGACTTTTGGTCCAGAAGGGTATTTCAGAAAGAGATAGGCTAGAGCCCAAAAATGAGATAAGCCTGCCAAAATAGGGCAGGTGTTTTGGGAAGATACAAACATTAAATACCAAAAGGTCATTTGACCAAGTCAATGTAGAACATAAAATTGGAAATTTAGATAATATTAATATAATAAAGCAAAAAAAAGTGGCTAGCCAGCATACTAGGCCAAAGCATTGCCACACTGTGGAGAAAGGAGAGAGCAGATCGAACATCGGTTTGTCATAAAAGATTTCATGGGGGAAATCATCAAAATAAGCCATCATTTCACCAATGCATAGTACTTCTTGGTGTGATACTTTAGTTCTGAAATAGTCTACTAATTAATTTGGTTTTGGAATTTCTAATTCTGCTTGTTTTCTCCCATCTAGGATCTTGATATATTGGTGACTTTAGCTTTCCATGGTGTGGTTACCTTTATTAATTCTCAAATTACTCCTCTGGTCTATCCTCTCCCAACTCTGTTTTGCAAGAGGACCCTAATGTACAAGTAATATATGAATTAGGTATTTTTGTGGGCTGATGCTCCCAAAGCTCAAATTCAGAAGCCCAGATGAAAATACTTATTTATATGTTATTGATCAACCATAATATTCAATGAGCTCAAAACAAAGGGTTTTACTGGAAAAGTATGGTAAGAGTCCTCTTTCTGAGTTCAAACCTGGTTTCAGATAAATACAAGTTCTGTGACTATAAGCAAATTATTGAACCCTGTTTGCCTCAGTTTCCTCATTTGTAAAATGGGTTGAAGGAAGAAAAGGCAAAACAATCCAATATCTTTGCTAAGAAAAACCCAAATAGAGTTGCAAAGAGTTTGATATTACTGGAATGACGGAATAAGTAAGATAATAAAATTTATAGTGGAATACCATAATTCTTAAGCAAACTTTATTTTAAAAATTCAGACCATCTAAGGACAGAGCAAGTACAGTGACTGGGTTTCAGGGGCCCACATATGGAAGTATTCAAAATTGCAAAAATTGCTAACACATTTCCAATGACTTAGGGTACTTGTATGCTTGTAGCTACTCTTAGCTAATTGAGATGCCTTGTCTAGGTGACTTACACGGCTGAGTTCATTCAACCACCTCCCTATGGAACACGTTTTCCTCATTCATGTTATTCTCTGGTGCTTTAACTGAAATCCTTGGCAAAGGCATTGCTGATTCTTTCAGAAAGAGATAGAATCCTGATCCAAGAATGAGCAGGAAGTTCCCTCAGTTCTACTCCCATTGAGTCTTGGCTCTAAGGTTTTATGCTTTCTCCTGCAGGTGGATGTCACTCACATGCCAAAAGCTATTTCTTTCCTCACCAAATCTCTCCACAAATAGTTAGTGTTGAGAAAACAATATTCTGGAAATGTATTCTAGATTAAACACAAATACATTCCATGTCTTCTAGAGTAAGACACCATTTTCAATGTGTGAGGAGAAGAGAGAGAAATAAATAATAAATTCCTTCCTCTCTGTTACACTCAATCAAGTACTGTAAATAATCAAGTCTTAAAGTGCTGAGACTCCATACTAGACTCCATACGAGAGTCTACATCTCTGGGCTATTTTTTGACTGACTTCCTAGGGTTCTTTTTCTGTTTTAGAATTCTCAAACTCTCTTGATTTTTACCAAGGCAACCTACGACTAGTTTATTTCATATGAAAATTATAATTTGACCAAATGTACTTAGAAGATTCAAATTGGCCACTTAAAAGTTAGAGCTTTAATTAATATCATCAAACATATTGGATTTTTTTCATTTTTTAAATTTTTATAAAAGGTTTTTATTTGCAAAACATATGAATGGGTAATTTTTCAACATTGATTCTTGCAAAGCCTTCTGTTCCAAATTTTTCTCTCCTTTCCCCCAACTCCTCCTCTAGATGGCAGGTAGTTTAATACATGCTATGTTAAAATATAGGACAAATCCAATATATGTATACATATTTATAAAGTTATCTTGCCGCACAAAACAAATTGGATCTACAAGGGAAAAAAAAACCTGAGGAGGAAAACAAAATGCACAGAAAGAGTGAAAATACTATGTTGTGGTCCATACTTAGATCCCACAGGCCTCTTTCTGGTTGTATATGGCTTTCTTCACTGAACAATTGGAGTTGGTTTGAAGCATTTCATTGTTGAAGAGAGCCATGTCCATCAGAATTGACCATCATATATGGTCTTGTTCTTGTGTATAATAATTTCCTGGGTATGCTCATTTAACTCAATATCAGTTCATGCAACTGTCTCCAGGCCTCTCTGAAATCATCCTGTTGGTAGTTTTTTTTTTTTTTTTTTTAACAGAACAATAATAGTCCATAACATTCACATATCATAATCTATTCAGCCATTCTCCAAAATGGGCATCCATTCAGTTTCCAGTTTCCAGCCATTACAAAAAGAGCTGCCACAAATATTTTTGCACATGTGGGTCCCTTTCCTTCCTTTAAGCTCTCTTTGGGATATAGGCCCAATAAAAACACTGCTAGATCAAAGGGTATGCACAGTTTGATAACTTTTTGAGCAAAGTTCCAAATTGCTCTCCAGAATGGTTGGATCTGTTCACAGTTCCACCAACAATGTATTAGTGTCCCAGTTTTCCCACATCCCCTCCAACATTTGTCATTATCTTTTCCTGTCATCTTAGCCAATCTGACAGGTGTGTAGTCATATCATAGAGTTGTCTTAATTTTCATTTCTTTTATCAGTAGTCATTTGGGACATCTTTTCATATGTCTAGAAATAGTTTTAATTTCTCCATCTGAAAATTGTCTGTTCATATCCTTTGACCACTTTTCGAGTGGAGAAATTGCTTGAATTCTTATAAATTTGAGTCAATTCTCTATATATTTTAGAAATGAGGCCTAACATATTGCATTTCTCTTTAATAAAAGATACCTATATCAACTTTCCTTTCCACCATACTCTCTTACCCTTTCTGGATCATAACCTATGATAGATATTTATATAATAAAGCCATTTAATTTTATGTTATATAGACAAGAATTCATTTGGATAGGAAAAATAATATTTGTTACCTTTCTACAGGTTAAAAGCTGAACCTCTCATGAGTAAGGGGAGATTTGGGAAGGCAAACAGAGATACAAAGAAATTATTGAGGCAGCTGACACCATAGTTGATAAAGTCAGTAAAACTCACCTTTGTGACTTCAAAACTGATCTCAGAAATTCACTATGTGATCCTTTGTTTTCCTCAAATTCCTCAAGTATGAAAAGGGGATAATCTGCATTACTAGCATTTTCTCCATAATTTTCTTGTTTCTATGCAACTTTTAAGAATAACTCAAAATGCTGATTTGTAATATTAGCATTTTTCTGAGTTATAAATTTTCACACCGAATAACATTTTTTAGATCACTCTTTTAAAGCATGCACCAGCATACCCATTTTACAAGGTACATCTTCCCCATTCCTGCTGATTACCTCTTTCCCCTCCAAATTATGAGCTTCCAGGGATATGACAGACCCTCAGAATCCTATTTCTGACCAAAATCATCAAGGCCAATCACAGTGCTTAGTCAATGGTTAATTTGGGTCTCAGGCCTTGGAGAGACAAAATTGAGAAAATAGTTTTTCATCCAGAGGTAGTTAGGACCAAGAAGTTGTCAATAATCTAGAAGCAGCACAACTGTGTGTATCTATGTTGTGCAGTGAATAGCGCAATGGGTTTGTAATCAGAAAGATTCCTCTTCAAGAGTTCAAATATTGTTTCAGGAATTTAATAACTTGTTTGATTTCTAGGCAAGTTGCTTAACCCTCCTTGTCTTAATTCCCTAAGTGGAAAATGATCTGGAAAAGGAAATGACAAGCCACTCTGATATCTTTGCTTTGAAAAATCCAAATTGGGCCACAAAGAGTTGAATATAACTGAACTTACTGAATAGCACGATTGTCAATGAACTGTTACATTAACCTGTATTGGCAGTTGAAACCATCATATCTTGTCTGACAAACTTGATCACCTGCTGGAGTCAGCTGGAGGTACTCAACTGTGTGAAGCTCCTATATAAGAATGGACAATTAAGCCTCCCACAACACCATAGAGAGTGGTATTGTTTAAGATTTCATATAATAGACCTCTATTATATAAATAATAGTTAATAATTATCTCATTCTTAAATTGCTATCCTCCAACATCATACTCCATTGCCTTTTTTTTACACCTGTACTTTTCTTTTTCTTTTTTTTTTTTTTAATTTTATTTTATTTGCAAAACATATGTACGGGTAATTCTTCAACATTAACCTATACATAGCTTTCTGTTACAAATTTTCCCCCCAACTCCCCACCCCTCCCCTAGATGACAGGATATCCACTACATGATAATTATGTTAAAATACTTGACAGATCAAATATATGTATACATATTTATACAGTTATCTTGTTGTGCAAGAAAAATCGTATCTACATGAAAGACATATCAGATAAAGGAAACACAATGTAAGCAAACATCAATCAAGAGTATGAGAATGTTATTTTGTGGTCCACATTTCACATCCCTCGCTCTGGGAGTATATGGCTTCCTTCAGTGAACAATTGGAAGTGGTTTGAAACATTTCATTGTTGTCCATCAAAATTGATCGTCATATAGTATTGTTGTTGCCGTATATAATGATCTCCTGGTTCTGCGCATTTCACTCAGCATCAGTTCATATAAGTCTCTCCAGGCCTCTCTGAAATAGTCCTGCTGGTCGTTTCTTACAGAACAATAATATTCCATAATATTCATATACCATAATTTATTCAGCCATTCTCCAATTGAAGGACATCCATTCAGTTTCCAATTTCTAGCCACTACAAAAAGGGCTGCCACAAACATTCTTGCACATGTGGGGCCCTTTCCCTTCTCTAAGATCTCTTTGGGATATAGGCCCAATAGAAACACTGCTGGATCAAAGGGTATGCACAGTTTGATAACTTTTTGAGCATAGTTCTACATTGCTCTCCAGAATGGCTGGATCTGTTCATGGCTCCACCAACAATACATCAGTGTCCCAGCCTTTCAACATCCCCTCCAACATTAATCATTAACTTTTCCTGTGATTTTAGCCAATCTGACAGGTTTGTAGTGGTACCTCAGGGTTGTCTTCATTTGCATTTCTCTGATCAGTAGTGATTTGGAGCACCTTTTCATATGATTACAAATAGTTTTAATTTCAATATCTGAAAATTGTCTGTTCATATCCTTTGACCATTTATCAATTGGAGAATGGCTTGAATTCTTATAAATATAAGACAATTCTCTCTATATTTTAGAGATGAGACCTTTACCAGAACCCTTAAATATAAAGATGATTTCCCAATTTATTGCTTCCCTCCTAATCTTGACTGCATTGGTTTTGTTTGTACAAAAACTTTTTAACCTAATATAGTCAAAGTTATCTATCTGGTTTTCAATTAAGAGTTCCAGTTCCTCTTTGGACATAAATTCATTCCATCTCCATAGGTCTGAGAGGTAAACTATATTACGTTCCTCTAATTTACTTAAAATATCACTCTTCATATCCAGGTCATGAACCCATTTAGATCTTATGTTGGTATGTGGTGTTAGATGTGGGTCAAGCCCTAATTTCTTCCACACTAATTTCAAATATTCCCAGGAGTTTTTGTCAAATAGTGAGTTTTATCCCAGAAGCTGGGGTCTTTGGGTTTATCAAAGACTAAATTGCTATAGCTTTGCCTAGTTTGTCTTGTGATTGTATCCTATTCCACTGTATGACTACTCTATTTCTTAGCCAGTACCAAATGGTTTTGATGACTGCTGCTTTTTCTGCTTTTTTTTTTTATAAAGCTTTTTATTTACAAAACATGAGTGATTTTTCTACATTGACCTTTGCAAATTTTTTTTTCTCAAGCTTTTCCCCTCCTTCCCCCCACACCCCACCCCTAGATGACAGGTAATCTAATACATGCTAAATAAGATAAATTATATGACAAATACAATACATGTATACATATCTATACAGTTATCCTACTGCACAAGAAACATCAGATCTAGAAAGAAAAGCCGAAAAAACAACTTAAGAGGGAAAACAAAATGCATGGAAATATTCACAGAAAACATTAAAATACTGTGTTGTTGTTCATACTCAGTTCCCACAGGCTTCTCTCTGGATGTATATGACTATCTTCATTGCTGAACAACTGGTTTGAAACACATCATTGTTGAAGATAACCACGTCCATCAAAATTGATCATCTTATAGTCTTGTTGCTGTGTATAATGTTCTCCTGGTTCTGCTGATTTCACTCAGCATCAGTTCATGCAAGTCTCTCCAGGCCTCTCTGAAATCCTGCTGTTGGTTGTTTCTTACAGAACAATAATATTCCATAACATTCATATATGATAATTTATTCAGCCATTCTCCAATTGATGGGCATCCTTTCAATTTCCAGTTTCTTGCCACTACAAAAAGGGCTGTCATAAACATTTTTGCACATGTGGGTCCCTTTCCCTCCTTTAAAATCTCTTTGGGATATAGGCCCAGTAGAAACACTGCTGGGGATGACCGCTGCTTTGTAATATAGTTTTAGATCTTCTAGTACAGCAAGTCCACCAACATCAGCCTTTTTTTTTTTCATAAATTCTCTTGAAACTCGACCTTTTCTTTTCCAAATGAATTTTGCTACTATTTTTTATAGATCTGTAAGATAATTTCTTGGGAGTTTGATTGGTATGGCATGAAATAAGTAAATTAGTTTGGGTAGTATTGTCATTTTTATTATATTCACTCGGCCTACCCATGGGAATTTTATGTTTTTACAATTGACTAGGTCTGATTTTATTTGTGTGGAAAGTGTTTTGTAGTTTAGTTCATATAATTCCTGACTTTCCCTTGGCAGATAAATTCCAAAATATTTTATACTATCAACAGTTATTTTGAATGGAATTTCTTTTTGTATCTCTTGCTGCTGAACTTTATTGGTAATATATAAAAATGCTGATGACTTATGTGGATTTATTTTGTATCCTGCAACTTTGCTAAAGTTGTGAATTGTTTCTAATAGTTCTTTAGTTGAGTCTCTAGGGTTCTCTAAGTATACCATCATGTCATCTGCAAAGAGTGATAATTTGGTTTCCTCATGACCTACTCTAATTCTTTAATCTCTTTTTCTTCTCTTACTGCCAAAGCTAACATTTCTAAGACAATATTAAATAATAATGGTGACAGTTGGCAGCCTTGTTTCACTCCTGATCTTATTGGGAATGGTTCTAGTTTGACTCCATTACATATGATGCTTGCTGAAGGTTCTAAGTGTATACTACTAATTATTTTAAGGAAAAGCCCATTTATTCCTATACTCTCTAGTATTTTTAATAGGAATGGGTGTTGGATTTTATCAAATGCTTTTTCTGTATCTATTGAGATAATCATATGGTTTTTGTTAATTTGATTATTAATATAATTGATTATACTGATAGTTTTCCTAATATTGAACTAGCCCTGCATTCCTGGTATAAATCCAACTTGATCATGGTGTATTATCCTGGGGATAACTTTCTGTAATCTTGTTGCTAAAATCTTATATAAGATTTTTCCATCAATATTCATTAGGGAAATGGGTCTATAGTTTTCTTTCTCAGTTTTTTTCCTACCTGGTTTAGCTATCAGCACCATATCTATGTCATAGAAGGAATTTGGAAGTATACCTTCTTTCCCTATTTTTTCAAATAGTTTGTATAATATTGGGATTAATTGTTCTTTGAATGTTTGGTAGAATTCACATGTAAATCCATCTGACCCGGGAATTTTTTTCTTAGGGAGTTGATTAATAGCTTGTTCTATTTCTTTTTCTGAAATGGGGTTATTTAAATAATTTATTTTCTCTTCTGTTAACCTGGGCAATCTATAATTTTGTAGATATTCCTCCATTTATTTACATTATCAAATTTATTGGCATAAAGTTGTGCAAAGTAACTCCTAATTATTACTCTAATTTCCTCTTCATTGGAGGAAAGTTCTCACTTATCATTTTGAGACTAACAATTTAACTTAACAATTACATTTAACAATTTAATCAAATTAACTAAGGGCTTATTTTTGTTGGTTTTTCATAGAACCAACTCTTAGTTTTATTTATTAATGTGATAGTTTTCTTATTTTCAATTTTATTGATCTCCCCTTTAATTTTCACAATTTCCAACTTGGTATTTAAATGAAGTTTTTTAATTTGGTCTTTTTCCAGCTTTTTAAATTGTAAGCCTAGTTCATTGATCTTTTCTTTCTCTGTTTTATGCAAGTAAGCATCTAGAGATATAAAATTACCCATTATAACCGCTTTAGCTGTGTCCCACAAATTTTGATATTTTGTCTCATTGTTGTCTTTCTCCTAGATGAAATTATCAATTGTGTCTATAATTTGCTCTTTGACCCATTCATTCTTCAGGATTAGATCATTTAATTTCAATTAATTTGTGGTCTGTTTTCTCCTGGCCTTATATTACATGTGAGTTTTATTGCATCATGATCTGAGAAGGATGCATTTACTATTTCTGCTTTTCTGCATTTGATTTTGAGGTTTTTATGCCCTAACACATGATCAATTTTCATATAAGTTCCATGAACCCCTCAGAAAAAAGTATATTCCCTTCTATCACCATTTAATATCCTCAAGAGATCTATCATACCTAACTTTTCTAGCCTTTTGTTTGCCTCCCTAACTTCTTTCTTATTTATTTTGTGATTTGATTTATATAATTCTGAGAGAGCAAGGTTGAGATCCCACACTAGTATAGTATTACTGTCTATTTCTCCTTGCATCTCTGTTAGTTTCTCCTCTAGGAATTTGGATGGTATACCACCTGGTGCATATATGTTTAGTATTGATACCGTTTCATTGTCTATGTTATGCTTTAGTAAAATATAGTTTCCTTGCTTATCTCTTTTAATTAGATCTATTTTTGCTTTTACTTGATCTGACATAAGGATTGCTACCCCTGCCTTTCTTTGTTCACCTGAAGCATAAAACATTCTGCTCTAACCCTTTACATTTACTCTGTATGTATTTCTATGTTTTAAATGTGTTTCTTGTAAACAACATACTGTAGGGTTCTGGCTTTTAATCCAGTCTGCTACCCGCTTCCGTTTTATGGGAGAGTTCATCCCATTCACATTCACAGTTAAAATAACTATATCTGTGTTTCCTGCCATCTTATTTACTCAGAGTTATGATTTTCTCTTCCCTTTCCCCTCTCTCCCTTCCCCCCTCCCCAGTACTTTATTTTTTATGACCACCTTCCACCATTAGCCCTCCCCCCTTTTTAGTCCTTCCCTTCCCCTTATACCTTTCCCCTAATCCTTCTATTAGTTTATCCCTTTCCTTTCCTCCTTTCCCTCCCACCTTCCCATAAGGAGGGTCAGGCCTTTCTTTGAAGCCAAATGTGTCTGAAATACTCTCTTAGAGTCCAATCTAATGAGAGTAAGGTTTACACAATACTCATCGCCCTCCCTTCTTTCCCTCAATTATATTAGATCTTCTATGTCTTTTTAAGGGATTTTGCCTTATTTTACCTCCTTTATTTTTACTTTATTTTACCTCCTTCTCCCCCTTTTTTTTCGGTATGGTTTCCCTTCCACCTCTAATTTCTTTTCCATTATTATCAAAGAAAAATCAAATTATACCCCCATTCTTTAAGGATACCTCTAGTAGAAATATAGTCCTCAAGAGTTCTTTCCTTTTTACCTTTTTATGCTTCTCTTGAGTTTTCTATTTGGAGATCAAATTTTTTGTTCAGATGTGGTCTTTTCATTAGAAATAGGTGAAATTCTCCTCTATCATTAAATGACCATCTTCTTCCCTGGAAGATGATGCTCATTTTAGCGGGGTAACTTATACTTAGCTGTAATCAAAGTTCTTTTGCCTTTCGGAATATCTGATTCCAGGCCCTTCAATCCTTTAATGTGGAAGCTGACAGAACTTGTGTAATTCTAATTACAGTTCCTTGGTATTTGAAATGTTTCTTTCTAGCTGCTTGCAATATCCTTTCCTTGGTGCTATAGTCCTGAAATTTGGCCACAATATTCCTTGGGGTTTTAATTTTGGGGTCTCTTTCAGGAGGTGATCGGTGAATTCTTCCAATGCCAATTTTGCTTTCTGATTCTAAAACATCAGGGCAATTTTCTTTCATGATTTCCTGAAAGATAGCATCAAGATTCTTTTTTTCATCGTGCCTTTCAGGGAGTTGAATAATCCCTAGATTGTCTCTCCTGGATCTGTTTTCCAAGTCAGTTGTTTTTCCTAGGAGATATTTCATATTTTCTTCTATTTTTTCATTTTGTTTTTGTTTGACTGATACTTGAAGTCTTATTGAGTCATTTACTTCTATTTGTTCAATTTTAATTTTTAAAGTATTATTTCCTTCAGTTATTTTTTAGCTCCTTTTGTAGCTGGCCAATTGAATTTCTTGTTTCGATGCATTCTTTCCATTTTGCCAATTTTATTTTTCAGTGAATTGTTGTCTTTTTCCAATTCACCATTTTTATTTTCCAGTGAATTGATAATTTTTTCCAATTCAGCATTTTCATTTTCAAGTGAATTGGTGATTTTTTTCCAATTCACCATATTTGTTTTCCAGTGAATTGTTTTCTTTTTCCAATTCACCAGTCCTGTTTTCCAGTTTTTGACATCTCTGTTACACTGATCTCAATTTATTTCCCCATTCTTCTTCCAGCTCTCTTTTGAGATACTTTATGCAATATTCCAGGAAAGCCTTCTGAAAAGGGGTCCAGCTCATGTCCACCTTTTTTTTTAAGCTTTTTATTTGTATAACATATGTATGGGTAGTTCCC
>JAJPUD010032737.1:0-11754 GCA_023553655.1 Myrmecobius fasciatus
TGTAGTGGTACCTCAGAGTTGTCTTAATTTGCATTTCTCTGATCAATAGTGATTTGGAGCAACTTTTCATATGAATAGAGATGGTTTTAATTTCATCATCTGAAAATTGTCTTTATATCCCTTGTCTACTTATCTATTGAAGAGTGGCTTGAATTCTTAATATAATCAAAATTATCTATCTGGTGTTCAATTAGGAGTTCCAGATCTTCTTTGGACATAAATTTATTCCATCTGCACAGGCCTCAGAGGTAAACTATCCTATGTTCCTCTAATTTGTATACAAAATCAGTCTTTATATCTAGATCTTGAACCCATTTAGATCTTATCTTGGTATGTGGTGTTAGGTATGGGTCAAGCCCTAATTTCTTCCACACTAGTTTCCAATTTTCCCAGCAGTTTTTGCCGAATAGTGAGTACTTATCCCAGAAGCTGGGGTCTTTGGGTTTATCAAGCACTAAATTGTTAAGGTTATTGCCTAGATTGTCCTGATAACCTATCCTGTGCCACTGATCAACTGCTCTGTTTCTTAGCCAGTACCAAACAGTTTTGATGACCGCTGCTTTATAATATAGTTTTAGATCTGGTATCGCAAGGCTACCTTCATCTGCCTTTTTTTTCATTGATCTCCTTGAAATCCTTGACCTTTTGTGCTTGCAAATAAACTTTGCTACTATTTTTTTATAGATGTGTAAAATAATTTCTTGGGAGTTTGATTGGTATGGAACTAAATAAGTAGATTACTTTGGGTAGTATTGTCATTTTTATTATGTTCACTCTGCCTACCCATGAGCAGTTAATGATTTTCCAATTGATTGGGTCTGATTTTATTTCTGTGGAAAGTGTTTTGTAGTTTAGTTTGTATAATTTCTGACTTTTGCTTGGCAGACAGATTCCCAAATATTTTCTACTATAATCCATTATTTTGAATGGAATTTCTTTTTGTATCTCTTGCTGCTGAATTTTGTTGGTAATATATAAAATGATGATGATTTATGTGGAATAATTTTGAATCCTGCAACTTTCCTAAAGTTGGGAACTTTTTCTAGTAGTTTTTTAGTTGAGTCTCTAGGGTTCTGTAAGTATACCATCATGTCATCTGCAAAGAATGATAATTTGGTTTCTTCATTGCCTACTCTAATTCCTTTTATCTCTTTTTCCTCTCTTACTGCCAAAGCTAACATTTCTAATACAATATTACATAGTAATGGTGACAGTGGGCAGCCTTGTTTCACTCCTGATCTTATTGGGAATGGTTTTAGTTTGTCTGCATTACATATGATACTTGCTGATGGTTTTAAATAGATGCTACTGATCATTTTAAGGAAAAGCCCATTTATTCATATACTCTCTAGTGTTTTTGATAGGAAGGGGTGTTGGATTTTATCAAATGCTTTTTCTGAATCTATTGACATAATGATATGGTTTTTGACAGTTTGGTTATTAATATAATTAATTGTGCTGATAGTTTTCCTAATATTGAACCAGCCCTGCATCCCTGGTATAAATCCTACTTGGTCATAGTGTACTATCCTGGGGATAACTTTCTGTAATCTCATTGCTAATATCTTATTTAAAATTTTTGCATCAATATTCATTAGTGAAATGGGTCTGTAGTTTTCTTTCTTTGCTTTCACCCTACCTGGTTTAGCTATCAGCACCATATCGGTTTCATAGGAGGAATTTGGCAGTATACCTTCTGTCCCTATTTTCTCAAATAGTTTGTATAGTATTGGAATTAATTGTTCTTTCAATGTTTGGTAGAATTCACATGTCAATCCAACTGGCCCTGGAGATTTTTTTCTTAGGGATTTGGTTAATAGCTTGTTCTGTTTCTTTTTCTAATATGGGGCTATTTAAATAATTTATATCCTCTTCTGTTAACCTGGGCAATCTATATTTTTGTAGATATTCTTCCATTTCATTTAGATTATCAAACTTACTGGCATGAAGTTGGGCAAAGTTACTCCTAATTATTGCTCTAATTTCCTCTTCATTGGAGGAAAGTTCTCCCTTATCATTCTTGAGACTAACAATTTGATTTTCCTCTTTCCTCTTTCTTATCAAATTAACTAAAGGCTTACCTATTTTGTTGGGTTTTTTGTATAACCAATTCTTAGTTTTATTTATTATTTCAATAGTTTTCTTATTTTCAATTTTATTAATTTCTCCTTTTATTTTTAGAATTTCCAATTTGGTATTTAATTGAGGGTTTTTAATTTGTTCTTTTTCTAATTTTTTTAATAATAACCCCAATTTCTTGATGTTTTCTTTCTCTATTTTATGCAAGTAAGCATCTAGAGATATAAAATTGCCCCTTATAACTGCTTTGGCCGTCTCCCCCAAATTTTGGTATGTTGTCTCCTTATTGTCATTCTCCTGGATGAAATTATTGATTGTGTCTATGATTTGCTCTTTCACCCATTCATTCTTCAGGATTAGATTATTTAATTTCCAATTAACTTTCTGTCTATTTTCTCCTGGTCTTCTACTGCATGTGATTTTTATTGCATCATGATCTGAAAAGGATGCATTTACTATTTCTGCCTTTCTGCATTTGATTTTGAGGTTTTTATGCCCTAATGGCATATTTTTCTATAGATTCCATGGACTGCTGAGAAAAATGTAAACTCCCTACTATCTCCATTCAACTTTCTCCATAGATCTATCATACCTAACTTTTCTAACAATTGGTTTATCTCCCTAGTTTCATTCTTGTTTATTTTGTGGTTTGATTTATCTAATTCTGATAGAGCAAGTTTGAGATCACCCACTAGTATAGCTTTGCTGTCTATTTCTTCTTGCATCTCTCTTAATTTCTCCCCTAGGAATTTGGATGCTATTGCACTTGGTGCGTATATATTTAGTATTGATATTGCTACATTATTTATGGTACACTTTAATAAAATATAATTTCCTTCCTTATCTCTTTTGATTAGATCTATCTTTCCTTTTACTTGATATGAGATAAGGATTGCTAACCCTGCTTTTTTTTTTGTTCACCTGAAGCGTGATAATAGGTTCTGCTCCAGCCTTTTACCTTCACCCTGTATGTGTCGCTATGATTTAGATGTGTTTCTTTTAGACAACCTATTGTTGGATTCTGATTTTTAATTCAGTCTGATATCCACTTCTGCTTTATGGGAGAGTTCATCGCATTCACATTCACAGTTAAAATAAATAATTCTATATTTTCTGCCATCTTATTTACCCAAAGTTTTGTTTTTCTCTTTCTTTTCCCCTTTCTCCCTTCCCTCATCACCCATATTTTGCTTTTGATGACCACCTCCCTCAAACAATACTCCACCCTTTAGATCCCCTCCCCCTGTTTTTACTCCTTTCCCCTGATTCTCCTATTCTCCCAAAAATACAGAATAAAACAAATATTACATATGGAAATTTTAGACAGCGATTCCTGAAAAAAAACATGATTGCAGGTAGCCTTACTCTGGGCTACTGCACTTTGAAAGTCTTTCATGGCCAAGCAAGTAGAAGAAAGGGACACTTTTATCCTTGTAAATCTCAGAGTTGTTTAATTTGCATTTCTCTGATCAACAGTGATTTGGAGCATCTTTTAATATGACTACAAATAGTTTCAATTTCTTCATCTGAAAATTGTTCACATCCTTTGACCATTGCTGTATTGGAGAATGCCTTGAATTCTTATAAATTTGATTCAATTCTCTATATATTTTAGAAATGAGACCTTTATCAGAACCCTCAAATGTAAAAATGATTTCCCACTATATTTCTTCCCTTCTGATGTTGTCTGCATTAGTTTTGTTTGCACAAAATCTTTTTAACTAAATATAATCAAAGTTATCTATCTGCTGTTCAATTATGACTTGCAGTTCTTTTTTGGAAACAAATTCATTTCTTCAACACCTATCTGAGAGGTAAACTAACCTATGTTTCTTTAATTTGCTTATAATTATCACTCTGTGTCTAAACCATGAACCCATTTAGATCTTATCTTGGTATGTGGTGTTAGGTGTAGGTCAAGCCCTAATTTCTTCCATACTAGTTTGCAATTTTCCCAGCAGTTTTTGTCACATAGTGAGTTCTTATCCCAAAAGTTGGGGTCTTTCGGTTTGTGAAACCCTTTATTGCTGTAGTTATTGACTATTTTGTCCTGTGATCCTATCCTATGCCACTGATTGACGATTCTATTTCTTAGCCAGTACCAAATGGTTTTGATGATCATTGATTTATAATATAGTTTTCAATCTGGTACAGCAAGGCCACCTTCATTGGCCTTTTTTTCATCAATTCCCTTGTAATTCTTGACCTTTTGTTCTTCCAAATGAACTTTGCTACTATTTTTTTCTAGATTTGTAAAATAATTTCTTGGGAGTTTGATTGGTATGGCACTAAATAAGTAGATTAATTTAGGTAGTATTGTCATTTTTATTATATTCATTCTGCCTACCCGTGAGCACTTGATATTTTTCCAACTGATTAGATCTGACTTGATTTGCATGGAAAGTGTTTTGTAGTTAGGTTCATATAGTTCCTGACTTTCCCTTGGCAGATAGATTCCCAAATATTTTATATTATTGACAGTTATTTTGAATGGAATTTCTTTTTGTATCTCTTGCTGCTGAATTTTGTTGGTAATATAGAAAAATGCAAATGATTTTTGTGGATTTATTTTGTATCCTGCAACTTTGCTAATTATTTCTAGTTTTTTATTTGAATGTCTAGGGTTCTCTAAGTATACCATCATATCATCTGCAAAGAGTGGTAATTTGGCTTCCTCATTACCTACTCTAATTCCTTTTATCTCTTTTTCTTCTCTTATTGCCAAAGGTAACCTTTCTAATACAATATTAAATAGTAATGGTGACAGTGGGCAGCCTTGTTTCACTCCTGATCTTATTGGGAATGGTTCTACTTTGTCCCCATTACATAGGATGCTTGCTGCTCATTTTAAATAGATGCTACTGATCATTTTAAGGAAAAGTCCATTTATTCCTATACTTCCTAGTGTTTTTAATAGGAATAAGTCTTGGATTTTATCATATACTTTTTCTGCATCTATTGACATAATCAAATGATTTTTCTTAGTTTGTTCATTAACATAGTTGATGTTGCTGATAGTTTCCCTAATATTTAAAAAGCCCTGTATTCCTGGTATAAATCCTACTTGGTCATCAAGGAAGACCAGACTCCATACTCACCTAAAGACATGCCAATCAAGGGAGTCTCAGAGGTTGGAGACTAGTTGGATGGATGAACAATGAACTCCAGCTTCACCTCATTCTATGCTAACAACACAGTGAGAAAACTGGCCTGATTAGAATTATTACTAAGAACAAGATGGGCTCATTTTAGCAATTCCTGAGAATAACCTGATTTAAAGTTCTCATCAATTGGAGAATAGAAAGCCATAATAGCACCATCACAAAAATCAGCTAAGTATTAGGGCATAAAAATCTCACAGAAACACACAGAGGTAGAAATACTGAACAGCCTTTTCTAAGTACAATGCAGCAAAGTTATATTCAGTAACAGACTAGGGAAGAGAAGAATAAAAATTAACAGAAGAACAAATAACAATCCTAAAGAATTAGTGGGTTAAAGAAAAAAAATCACAAAAGTAAAAGCTAGAGTACCAATCCATTAAAAACCTCAAGTTAAACACCAAAATAGGAATTCTGAAAATCAGATATTAAAAAAATTATAAGCAACATAGGAATGAGTTAATAAAACTAAGAAATGGTTTTGAAAAACAAATAAATGATTACCTAATATGATTAAAAAGATTAGCATTATCACAAATGAGAATCTACAACAAATGTAGAAATAAATAATAACATTGGAAACTATTTTGCCCATCTCCTCCAACAAATCCAACAATTTAAGTAAAATGAAGGAAGTTTTTTAGAAATATAAAAGAAGATTAGCAGAACAAGAAATATTTCATTAAAACAGTCCAATCTCTTAAAAAAAGACTTTAAACAAGCTATAAAACAAGCTTTCCCAAATACTCTGGGACCAGATGGATTTTATGAAACATTCAAAGAATGATTGTACAAATCACCTGTGAAAAGAACAAAAGGAAAAAAGTCTCCCTGATTCCATTTATGATACAAATTTAGTCTTGAATCTAAAATTGGAAAGAATAAAAATAAGAAATACATAGACCAATATCACTAATGAATAATGGCATGAAAATTGTAAATACAATTTTAGCGAAGTGGACATACCAACATATCAAGGATATGATATAAATATCTCTGACAAGGTTGAATTTGTATCAGCAATAAAATTTTAGTTTAGTACTCAAAAATGTATACATATAATTAAATATAATAAGAACAACAAAAATTGTATGTTTATATTGATATGGACAAAAATCTTTGTTATAAATCAATAATAAGTGGCCTTTAATATGTTGAATAGTATATATCTAAAACCAAGATTCAGCATTATATATAATGTATTTATATATATATATATGTATATATAAAATGCATTTTATATACATATATATAATGAGTATAAACTAGACTCTTTTCCAATACACATGGGTAAGGCAAGAATGTTCACTATCACCATTATGATACAATATAGAACTAGAAATGCTAGTCAGACCAGTAAGACAAATACAAAAATATGAGGGAATAAAAGTCTAAGGAAAGAAGAAACAAAATTAAGATTTTTGGTGAGTAATATGATGATGTGCTTAAGGAACCCTAGAAAATCCTCATAAAATTAATTTGGAATAATAACTTTGGCAAAGGTGTAAGAAATAAAATCAATCCATATTATCATCATTGGTAACAGAGAAATGGACCAGCATTTCTGTTCATTAATTTAAAAAAAAACACACACACAGCAGAAAGAGAAATTGTATATGAAATGTAAAAAAAAAAATACTTGGGAGTCGACACCATATGAATACAATTATAAATCATTTTACAGAATTCAAGATAATTGGAGAAGTAGTCATTGCTCATGCATAAGCTAAACTAATGAAATAAACTGACTATGGAATAAATAAATTAACATTCAGTGCCACACCAAGCAAACTGCCAACAAATTACTTTATAGAGCTATAATATATATATATATATTATTATATTTCAGTATATATACATATATATATATATATACTGAAATTGAGCTGGAGGAACTAATTATAATGAATCCCAAGGGAAGGGCAGAGTCAAAATAGGAGAAACAATGAAGTGACCTACTCTCTACTCCCGTTAAAGATATGAAAAATGCACCCAGCTGAGTCATAAAGGGAAAGTTCACAAATGTTATAGCCAATTATTTGTCCAACCCATCTTGGGTTTGGAAGCCGGAAAGGGAACTCTTCAGACATTGGAGACGGGGCTGGGTCAGGAGCACCTTCTGGGAAGCACTATGACACCG
Source organism: Myrmecobius fasciatus (assembly GCA_023553655.1). Lineage (NCBI taxonomy): Eukaryota > Metazoa > Chordata > Mammalia > Dasyuromorphia > Myrmecobiidae > Myrmecobius > Myrmecobius fasciatus. Next base: position 7,381 of record JAJPUD010032737.1, read on the forward strand.
GGGGAGAAACTGTGCACTAGATCAAGAGGAGGTCTCAGACCCACAGCAAGGTACTGTGATGGGAACAGCTTACTGGCAGCTTTGTTGCCCACTCACTCAGGCTTGGGTTGCAGATCGAGAACAGAGGGAAAAGGGAACCTGTTCATGGCCGTGGCATTCCTGGGTAAGAAAGTTCTGGTGGCATGTGAAGGAGGAAGTTCCAAAGTCAGTGATAACAACAACAGCAGTGGTAGAGCTCAGGCCACAGCTTGGAAGCAGGGCCTCCTTGCCATCATCCAGCCCAGCTGACAGAGGTGTAACCGGGGGAAGAATCCTAGATCTCAGGGGAGCCTACAACTGTGAACTTTGAACCAACAGAATTTTCCAGTTGATTGATGGGGGCTAAGTAGGGCAGCAGTCTACTCTTGCCCAGACCCCAATCCAGAACAACAGCCTGAACCAGATGGGCAGCAATCAGGATTTGCCCTGAATCAGCTCACTTGGGGAGCACTGAAAGCTTCTATTCTAATGAGGAAGACAACATATAGAAGATAGCTGAAAACGGAAGAGGGTTAAGGTAAGAAGAAGGTATCCAGTATGGGATTAGCTTAGTGAAAATGAAGGGATGGCTGGCTCGGGTGCCCTTCTAAGATGGAGGTTTGGGGTTCCATTTAGAGGCAGAGGCACTAGGGTGTGAGTTCCAGGGCTGAAGCGATCATCAAGGATAAAGAGACTCTGAGAGCCAGAAGAGTGCAGCAAGTTCCCTCAAATGAAGAAAAATAAAACAAAACAAAAACAAAAGAAAGCTGGAGAATGGGAGGGCAGGTGGAGGAAGCTTCTGGGAAGAAGATATAAAAATTCGGAATGTCAGGAGTGCATCCAGGAGTAAAGGGGATTTGCTGAAGGCTCCAAACCAAGGTCTGCACCAGGGATGCATCATGTAAGGGAAAAGACCTTGGGAAGCAAAGGAGGCAACTCAGAGCCCACTTTGCTGAAGTTGTGAAGCAGCCATAGAAACAATACAGGGTCAGGAGATGGTGCTTTGTGTGTGAGGAACAGTGAGTAGCCCAAGTATATGCAGGGCAGTATGAGAAAAGACTTGTATGAACTGATGCTGAGTGAAATCAGCAGAACCAGGAGATCATTGTACACAGCAAGTATAAGACTATGTAGGGGCAGCTAGGTGGCGCAGTGGATAGAGCACCAGCCCTGAAGTCAGGAGGACCTGAGTTCAAATCTGGTCTCAGACACGTAACAGCTGTGTGACCCTGGGCAAGTCACATAACCCCAATTGCCTCAGCAAAAAAAAAAAAAAAGACTATGTGATGATCATTTCTGAAGGGCATGGTTCTCTTCAATGATGAGATGATTCAAACCAGTTCCAGTTGCTCAGGGAGGAAGAAAGCCATATACACCCAGGGAGCAGCCTGTGGGATCTGAGTGTGGACCACAACATAGCATTTTGACACTCTCGATTGAAGTTTGCTTGCATTATGTTTTCCTTCTCAGGTTTTTTTTTCCTGCAAAGCAAGATAACTGTATAAATATGTATACACATATTCAAATATTTTAACATAAATAACATGTATTAGACTTCCTGACATCTAGGGGAGTTGGTGGGGAGTAGGAGGGGAAAAAAGAAAGCTTTACAAGGGTCAATATTGAAAAATTACCTATGCATATGTTTTGCAAATCTATAGCTTTAATAAAAAATGATCACCCCTGAAGCTGCTCTAGATCAGGCTCAATTCGCATTTACTTTAGAGATTGATTTCAGCTAGATGTGCACATTTAAATGAGGGTTCTTTAAATATAGGATTTTGAGAGACAGAGAAGAGAGAGAAAGTGAAAGGGAGAAGAGACAGGGGGAAAGGAGTGAGGGGAAGAGAAAGAAAGAGAAAAAATGAGACAGAAAGACATACAGAGAGAAACAGTTACAGAAAGATATACAAGAGAGAGAGACACAGAGAGAGAGGAGAAAGAGAAAGAAAAAGACAGAGGGAAACAAGGAAAGAGAGAGAGAAGGAAAGAATGAACTTTGTTCAGAAGGGAGTGCTTTCTCCATGTTGGAGGAAAATGGAGAACATGGTCCAGTTGTGGGATTGCTGGCATTGGAGTCCAAAGCACCGAATGAGAATCCCATATTGACTACCGAGTGCAGTGACTACAACAGTAGCCTCACTTACTATCTGACTTTGAATCCTGGAGTATTCAAAAAAAAGTTATGGTTAATTATTTTCATAAACCTTGAGGCCCCCAAAGTTAGGGGAAGTCCCAGGAGCCTCTTTTGGGTGGTGCTTTCCTCTTCATGCCTAAGGTGGGGAGCCAGTTACATGCATGTATATATGTTGAAGTCTCCTAGTATGAGTGGGAGTTTAGGAGGTGGGGAGGAGAGTGAGATTGTGGGCCAGTTAACGAAGTGAACTGTGGAAGGGGAATGACCTGGTTGGGGAGGAAGGAGAGATGAGACAATAGACACAAGGGTTTTGATTAGGGGGTGGAGAGAAATTTCATTACCTCAAAGGAGGAAAGACTATTGAGCATTTAGGGTTAGGGGAGAGCCTGGCCCTCCGAATAAAAGATTTCACAGATCTCCCTTAGGAGACAAAACCAGAGCAAACCCTTTGGCCATTAAAGACAACCTTGAAAGGCAGTGGTGTGATCGCAGCTTTCAGATCAAACCAGAGCTCACCTCCACTAAAGTCCTTTCACTCTGGCTCCCATTCTCCCAAATTCATAGGATTTCTTCCACGATCCTTTCCAAAATCGCCATGGAAGACATCAAGCGCAATCCTCTCAGGACAGTAAGGATGGAAAGCATAGAGCCCACGTCCCCCTCCCCCCCCCCAGCTTCCTGCGGGGCAAACGGCATTCACCTGTGCAGGTGCATTTCTGACTGAGAGAGAAACAAAACGTGTACTTGGTCTCTTCTACCCCCGGCGCACTTGGAGGCGAGTCTGGGGCAATGACAACCCGGCTGCACTCCTAGTTACACTAGAGGCTTATTCTTGACGTTTTATTCTTGATGCTCATAGGCATCTGTTTGGCCTATAGCGGGGGGGAAGGGGGAGGTGCGGGGGGAGAAGGAGGCAGGAAGAGGGAGGGAGGGAAGGTGTGTGGCTCCCTACAAAGCAGGATTATCAGGAGGAGAAGGCAGGAGATGATGGGTCTGAGAACAAAAAGAGGCTTCCCAAGGGGTCAGTTACAGAGAAGGGGCGTGTGCTTGCTGGCCCAGGCACTTCCACTCCCCTGCTTTATCCCTTTCTATTCGGCTAGGAGAAAGAGAATTGGAGGAGCTTTTCTAAGTCCGCTAGAGCCCTCCCCCCAGGCTCATCTCAGTTCATGAACACCAGACCTGGCATGGAAGGGGAGCAGTGCCTCGATGGACCTCTGGAAGCCATGCAACACCTCCTCCCGCGTCCCCTGACCCGTCCCTGTAGGGAAGCCCGGGGTGCCTGGGCGGGCTGTGGACGGGCCAGGACCTGCTCTCTCCCGCTCTTTACAGGCAGCAGCGGGCGGCCAGGGCACCCCTCGGGCAACAACCGCTGCAGAGAGCGGCCCCTGCCACGCCTTCCCCGCAGGCTGTGAGGTTCCGGGTTGGGGGGGACGGGCCCCGACCATTTCAGTCCAGCTCTTGGTCTGGCCCTGAAGCTGACCCGCCCAGGAAGACTTCCGCAAGGGTTCGCGGAGAAGCCCTCCCTGCGGCCTGGTGGGTGTCCCCAGCCCCCTGAACCGAGGAAGAGCCGACCTGCTGCATTTCGGGGCCGCGGGGCTCCCCAAGCTATGAGCTCTTCTCAGAAGAGTCCGTCTCTATGGGACTCGGCTGCTACACGTTTGCAAGGCTCAGTGGCGTTCTCAAAGGCTGAACCGGACTCCCCTCCCCCTGCCCCCAGCCGTTGCCACAGCGACCACCTCCTCTTCAGGGATTGGAGAATTCGGAGTTCCATTGGCCAGATCATCCAAAGGCAGGATTCTGTTCTGTGCGCTGCCCCGCCCCCGTCGCCATGGGGACGAGGGAAACTTCTCGGATTCGCTGTGGAGTCCGGTGGGTCGGACCGTTGGCCAGGTAGCCCCCAGCCCCTTGCCGCCTCCCAGCTTCCTCTGCCTCACCTGGGGAGCCTTGCTCCTGGTTCAGGGTGGGCAGTTCAGGCCGGTCCGGGGCTCTTCCGCACCCCTTTGTGGGCCGGGACTCCCCTTTCCGCTTGCTTGGCCGCTGTTGGGGCCGCCCGACTCCCCGGCCTGCCGGCTTTTCCTGGGCTCCTCCCCCCGCCCCAGCCAGGAGCTCTTCTCTGTCCTGGGGCTGGAAGCTCCTTGGGACCCCAGAGGTGGAAAGCACAGCCCTATCTGAGGAAGGAGCCCCGAGGGCGGAGGGGGCACCGAGGACCCCAACCCTGG